>JAEQBA010001263.1:82098-139395 GCA_019434445.1 Phalangium opilio
TAATTCAGGATTTTCAAATATAATTCAGGATTTTCAAATATAATTCAGGATTTTCAAATATAATTCAGGATTTTCAAATATAATTCAGGATTTTCAAATATAATTCAGGATTTTCAAATATAATTCAGGAATTTCAAATATAATTCAGGATTTTCAAATATAATTCAGGATTTTCAAATATAATTCAGGATTTCAAATATAATTTAGGATTTTTTTCAAATATAATTTAGGATTTTCAAATATAATTTAGGATTTTCAAATATAATTCAGATTTTCAAAATATTCGAGTTTTCAAATATAATTAGGATTTCAAATATAATTCAGATTTTCAAATAAATTCAGAGATTTCAAATATAATTCAGAGTTTTCAAAAATAATTCAGTTTTCAATATAATTCAGGGTTTTCAAATATAATTCAGAATTTCAAATATAATTCAGAAATTTTCAAATATAATTCAGAATTTTTCAAATATAATTCAGAATTTTCAAATATAATTCAAGATTTCAAAATAATTCAGAATTTTCAAATATAATTCAGAATTTTTCAATTATATAATTCAGATTTTCAAATATAATCAGATTTTCAAATATAATTCAGAATTTTCAAATATAATCAGAATTTCAATATAATTCAGAATTTTCAAATATAATTCAGAAATTTTCAAATATAATTCAGAATTTCAAGTATAATTCAGAATTTCAAATATAATTCAGGATTTATAAAAACATTACGAAAATGTTACGACAACGTGACGCTTAATTCAAAGATTACACCAACGTGACGCTTAATTCAAGATTACGCCAACGAGCGTTATGTAAATGTTACGTGGCGCACATCGAGATTACGCTGAATGTAAATGTTACGTGGCGCACATCGAGATTACGCTGAATATAAATGTTACGTGGTGTACATCGAGATTACGCTGAGTGAAAATATTAAACTGATATGTACGTCGAGATTACGCTAAATGCAGATTTATATGCCGTAATTGGAGATAACTCGAATATTTTGCAACGCGTTGAGAAAACCTAATAATTTTTTGCATAAATTAGGTAGAGAGATCAACAGTCGATTCTATACTAAAGTCGGAACATGTGTCATGCTGTAGTTGTGTCGCTAATTGATCTTCCGTAAATATTTAATTTCATATCAAAGTATGAACTATCTCTTATTGTAGCTGGCAGTCTAGGTAACATGTAGGATGTTAGTCTATGCACGGACTTCATCTCTTTCCCAGGCTTTTTAATAGTTTAAAGCACTATCGTACTTCGGATACGAACCTCGAACGCTACATAGGATTGAATTTTACTCCCTCAATCGAGACTCAGCATTACGGCGACGGAGGAGCCCAGAGTTAGCCGTTAAACTTTCATTTGCTTTCACCTATGGTATGCTAGATTCACACAAAACTTGGACTCACCTGATTATTAAGGTAATTTTTATAGTTATCTGGTACAACACGCTAGGAACTAGATTTTATATAACTGTATAGATTTATTAGAGGGTAAAATCTGAGTGTAACGCTTCATAAACTAGTGTTTCTGACATAATTAAAAGTTTTTGGAATCCACATACGTGCTATTTCCCTTATGTTTTTCTGAATGGCACTTAGTAGTATCAGATTACTTCTGGTAGTATGGGAACTTTTGCCAGTTCGAAGCGAGAAATAACTACACATCAGTTTTATTAGGTATGACCATAAAATGTCATTGCTTTACGTTAAGGCGCGAGAATGTTCCAAAGCTAATTCTCTATGTTCTTCAAAGCAAATTGGAAATATACAAAATGAAGTCGCTTTTCATAATAATAACGTTTCTGGTTATTATCGACTTTTGCGTTACTAACGATATTGAAGAATATTTTCAAGAAATAGTTCATGCTTTTGATCAAGGGTTGCGAAATCGCTACACAATGGATAGAAACTTTTTAGAAATTAATCACCGGAGGCTGCAGGGTCACTGTAGGATTCTAGAAGCATTTTTGACAAGTCTGCAACGAAATCTAAACACAAACGTTAATCTCATGATGTTACTTCAGTTAATTTACAATGGATTATCTTATCTGGTTAACGAAATGGAGGAATCTTTATGTAACCAAGACGAAACTAACGAGCCTTACGTTTGCCCTGTTTTACGTGATGGTACAGTGGGGCGTCCCCGATTTGAACTAACTAGAGAACAGATTGAGTTTTGTCGGAATACGCTTGGAATGTCTTGGGTGCGAGCAGCTTCGTTTCTAGGAGTTACCGTACGAACGTTATCACGTCATCGGTCGAACCTAGGATTAGTATATTCTGACGAAGAACGTTTATCAGATGCGCAACTCGATACATATATATTAAACATACTAAACACAAATCCAAACATTGGGGAAACGTATGTTATTGGTGCTTTGCGAAGCGAAGGAATTAGAGTTCAAAGATGGAGAGTACGCGAGCGTCTCGATTTTCTTGATCCAGTCGGTAGAGCTCTTAGGAGAAGAAATCCTATAAGGCGGCGAAGGTACAATGTAAGAGGCGCTAATGCACTTTGGTAAGTTATGGAAGACGTAGTGTACACATAAAATTAGTTTATTAAACAACGGTACCACCTAGCCGAGGTGAAAACCATGCTTATTTGCAATGGGCAGAAATCCCCCAGCATAATTCTAGGAACTGTACACATTTCTTTGCCATCTCATGAGAATTTTAGTAATCAATCAGGTGGCAGCTTTGATTAGAGAAAAAATAATGCCTTATAACAAACCTATTAGAAAAGCAAGGCTCAATTTCGCACTGCAATGCCTTTGGCTACACATACTGCGTAAATTAGAGGCATAATTTCTTTGCATTACCAAATTACTTTATTTATCGTATCGCAGTATGGCAAACTACCCAATGCAATTCGTTCAATCGCAATTTTTGGGATGTTCTGAGCAAAAATATGACCTTGTCAATTAAAGACACAGATCATTAGCGCTGCTTTGGTTCCAGTAGCGTCGCTAGGGTTTGAAATTTGGGGGGGCTAAATCTGGGCAAACTAGATATTATAATAACTTAATAAAAAATTGCATAATGGGTTCACTGGAAAAATGTAGACCTTTAAAAACTATCCGTAAATTTGTGTCAACGTGAAATTATTCGTATTTTAAAGATATACAATTTTTATTGATAAAGACTACGGAACCCATTATGAAGGCTTTTCACTCGTCTTAAGTTTATTTTAGTTTTGCTTAGCTTTTAGTCCACACTATTGGGACTCCCTTCGAAAGAACACGAAATATTTTACTGGTCTCCCTCTGTTCTTTTCTTCAAAATTGTACTCTTAGGGGCTTAGTTTGGGATTTGGGGGGCTATAGGCTATGGGCCCCCCCCAAAAGGCCTAGCGACGCCACTGTTTGTAATAAGCAAATCCTATGATCCACCAGGTTGTTTAAGAGAAAATTATATTTATTTCTTATCGACAAATGTTTACGTCTTTGAAACATACAGGCATATGGACGGAAATCATAAATTGATTTCTTGGAGAATGGTTTTCCACGGATGCATCGATGGCTTCAGCAGATACATTATTTATCTACAGTGCTTAACCAATAATAGGGCCACTAGTGTGTTAAGTCTTTTTAATGAAGGAGTGCAATCATACGGGCTTCCTCAAAGAGTAAGAGGAGACAAGGGATCAGAAAACGTTGACGTTGCTAGGTTTATGCTGCTAAATCGTGGTACAGGCAGAGGTAGTAGCTATTACTGGGCTTTCGGTGCATAATCAACGAATTGAGCGGCTGTGGCGAGAGGTTAATCGGCTTGTGTCGTCCTACTACAAAGGAATTTTCCTCTTTATGCAAGATCAAGGATTGCTAAATCCCGACAGCGAAATCCACATTTACGCATTACACTTGGTATTTCTTCCAAGAATTAGGGAATGTTGTAGAAACCTGAGAGAAGCCTGGAATCATCACTCGCTCCGCACGGAAAATTATTATTCGCCTATACAACTTTGGTCAATGTCAACTATGAACGAAATAGACGAGCAGAATGAAAATCACTTGTACTTAAACGACCCAATATTATACGGTGTGGATGATATTACAAGTATTCCAATTGAAACGGACAACAATGTTATCGTGGATGAATGCGAGTTCTTTCCTGGCAACATGATTCACGAAGAATTGTTAAATCAAATCGATTTGCAGGCGGAAGATGGCAATCATGGAATAAATACATATATCCTGGTTTTGGGTTTTTTAGCACATCAAGGATATTCAAATAACTAAATAATAAGCGTATTTTATGCTTTCAATCTTGGTTCACGTGAACGTAAGTTGAGTTCAAAATATTATGTGGTTTAAAGGCCATGATTGATAACCATAGATTTTATAATGGAAAAACGAAGGTTTAAATAGAAAAATAATCTCAAGTTAAAGTTGTTCGTAGAACATGATGTGTATATCAATATCGACGCCATCCAGTACACATGTTGCTTCACCACAAAAAACGTGACCGCTCTGCCCCTAAAACGTATTAGCTAACAACTATCTAATAAAACAATTTCATAAATTACACAAATTTCCACTTAACCAATAATTTCATTTCACAATAAACAAGAAATTTTGCGTTTCATTCTTATTTTTTATTTTATCTACTTTTGATATTACCCTTTCTGTACTGTAAATATGTGTATATAAAGTCTTTGGTACTCTTCATTTGAAAATCGGAGTGATATCTCAAAATTGCTGTTTTATTAGCATTAGTTCTGGAAAAAATACATAATACAAATAATACATGTAACTATAAGTTGGGAAATCTAGCCATTTTTGAGTTTCAAAGAAATTGTTGTTCAATGGTGTGATTTTTATTTAAAGTATTGTTGATCTGAAGTTCCTTAACGAAATTCTTAAGGAAAGAGCCGTGCTAAGTGGCGCAAATTAACTAATCTTACAATTATTATTCACCAGATCTAAAATTTATGCAGATTAAAAAATTAAGAAAGCGAGTTTACAATCAAATATCTTGACAACAATTATTGAAATGAGCGTTGTGATAATTCAAACCGACCAGACGATTGCGAAGTTGTTCAATACAGAACGTTCTAAAAATGATGGAAGAAAGTACTGTGGGTTCTATGGGCCCAATTGAAAATGTTCTAATATGTACATTTTCGAGTGAAAATGGCGCATGTAACTCATAGTACTTCGGTTCTTCCACCATTTAAGGAACACCCTGTATAGTAACGTTTCCCGAAATTCTTCTTGTCCAGGAGCATTTTGTTCAAATAATTTAAAAAAAACGGACTTATGGCAATCCAAATCCGGCACAATCATGCAGAGCGCGATCCATGGCAGCGCAGAACGATTCATAAGTTTCATGTATCACTGGCAAATACAATTTAATGGCGCATGAACTGGCATGTGGGAGAACACTTACTTGTTTCCTTTCCTCTGGAGTATTGTTTAGAGGGTGTACGAATGCGATGGATGGAGTGTTATCAAAGCCAAGGGGAGGAAGCCCTTCGCTACCAGTCACAAACATTAAAATTTCTTTCACAGTCGAAGCCGTAAGACCCTCTTCACAGTCAAGGGTGTAATCCATGAAATACTGTAGTGCTTTGACCTCCGCATCAAATTTTAAAGTATTTCTCTCCGAGTAGTCGATGTCAGAGAAGAGCTGGATTAACTCTGTGGCGGTGATTTCCGTGCCGTCATAACAAAATTGATTTTCAAATGCTTCTGGGTTTTCAACAATTTTTTGATAAACTCCTAGTGTTTTTAAGCCTTCAGTGAATCTGCGAAGTGGTTCAGCTGTACTGGTAATGACGCAGTAGTATAGCAAATCTTTTAGAAGACTATTCTTGTCACTGATTTGCAATATCGGTTTTGTAGATCCAGCTAAAACTCTCAAATGGTAGAGTTTTTCGGCGACATCTTGTAATTGTTGTAGATCCTCGGTTTTTGAAATCTCTTGCAAGCTTGCTTTCAAATCGTAATCGAGGATGTCTTCCAATGAGAGTTCCAAAAGAGATGGGTCTTTGAACAAAGAGTTGAAAGTCTTTTTGCTCAGGCAACGCGGGCCAAGCCCTCCATGCACTAGTGAAATTGAGAAAGCCATACCAGCGTAATAATAAAGATCTTGCTGCCTAGCTTGACTATTGGGATTTAGCATTCGAGCATTTTCTGGTCCAGTAAAGACGTGGCTATTGACAAACTCTTTCACCAAAAGTCTCAAAAACTCACGAGTGGGTCCTCCAGCATCAAATGTCTCCTGTTTGGTACTGCCATCGTATGATTTTCTCAAATTTTCCGTAAAACAGACATTTAATTTGTACTCTGGTTTGTAGGACGGCCTTCTGAACGCTCTTAAGGTGCATTCCAAAAATGCCTTGCGGTTTACTGACATAAAAACCATTTTCTCCTGGTTAATTTGAGACGCCAAATCTTGCAATATTGATTTAAGATCAGCGTTGACTTTGTTTACATCCTGATTAACTTCATGAACTTCGTCATCTTCAGCTAAAGTGTCTTCTTCACCGATATTGTTTAGTGCTTCGTCATCGAAAAGGTTTATAAACTGCTCATACAAACTTTGTTGATTTTGCTCCTTTTCATGCTTAACATTGGAATTTTCAGTTGAACAATGTCGTATGGTTGGGTTTGAAGATATTTCAGTCAAATTTTCTTTGATTTGTTCAAAATTGTCATTGGCATGACTCTGATCACAAGGTTGTGTATCTTGCAACAAATTAACAATCGGATACATCTCATCATTCACAACGGAGGGCTTGTCATTTGGTTTCTCCTTGCTCTTGGCAAATTCAATTAGGGGAATAGAACTATCATCAGAAGAGATATCTGCTTTATCTAAGACATTGTCAACACCATCGTCTATTAATTCTTCACTTGGCCTGACGTACAATGGTTTTTGTTTCCATATTCGATGAACGAATTCCCCATCCAATAGTGTGTCCTTATTTTCCATTTTTGGTGGTAGTAGGGAACAACCAACAGAGTAAAGTAGTTCCATTCTGAAATAAGAGTATCCAAAATTTTTTCAAAAACCTGCACACTTTCGGTTGAAATTATTTAAAATTAAACGGAATTTGTTGCAGTTGGGTTTTAGTTTAAGTGTCGAATTAGATTCAATTAAAGATAATAATTTTGTACTTACTGAACACTTTCTGGTAAAACATCACGGAAACAGTTCCTAATTTTTCCTAATACTTCGTTGGCTGACCAGGACTTGTCAAAACTAACTTCCTCAATTGCAAATCCATTCCTGAACAGAAATTTTCGAGCTTCACCTTTTGGTATTTCTTTTGAAGTTGGTCCTTGCAACAGAATGACTGTCTTTCTAAATGTCTGGCATCTGTTGGTAATTGTAGCAGTAGCTCCTTGTTTCATCCTAAAACATAAATATTTAACCTTCTGGTGATAATAATATTATGAATGAATAACTGATTACTTTTTCCTTGATCTCGTTGTCATTAAAGAACCAGTAGGATTATACTTAGCAGCCACAGTACGTTTCGGTTGCTTTGGCCGAAAAAGTTCTCTCATATGGTTTTGAATTTCCCCTGTTTGATTGCCCATTGAATGACGATCGGGTGAAAACATCATTGTATCGATAGCTATTGCTTGAGTATTCGACGGTTGGCTTTGTGTTGCTAAAGTTTGTGCCAGGGACATCATTATACTTTCATTGTTCGAAACAGTTGAACTAGGCGTGGACGCCATAGGTGGCTGGTTTTGTGACACCAAGGTTTCAGCCAAAACTTTCATAAAGCTTTCATTACTAACCACCTGTTGAAGGGCTTGAAACACTTGATTTGGTTTAGGGTTGTCATTCGTATTAGTGTCCATGACGTTGCTTGCATTCAAATTCTCTTACAGAGCCGATAGGTCATTTACCGCGGGAAAGCAAAAACTCGTTACTTCTCCGCCCTAGAAAAATAGCAATGGTAGTCAATTGCCAGAACGTTATGCTGGAAGAGAGAGGAGATATCAGCCATTACGACGGACTCGAACTGCAAAGAAATTGCTATAACCGTTTTCAGATCTAGCTCTTCATCTGAACTTCGTGAAGTCCTATAAAACCGTGTAATGGAGAGTAAGCCATTTTCGATAAAATAGTCATGTATTAATAAATATTTTCAAGTCTGTAATGCAGATGGCGTAAAAGCAAATACAACTATTTCTACTAGTGTACTCTGAATCTGAAACGGATGAAAAACCCATGTAACTTCCCTACTAAACTGAAACTAATTACAGCCTAACATTGCTACACATAATATAATAATACAAATTAGCAGTGATCCCATATCTATATGACTGTGTTAAAAAAGGGACTTCATTGCGGCAATTAACCATATGTTGAATTTGTTTTTAAATAAACACTAATTATCTGCTTGCACATTTCGAATTAACAGAGTTTTGTTAATGAATACTCATTGCTACATCCACTATTTTGAATAATATAATTTAAGTGTGATTAATGAGATTTATTAACGTAAGCCTAGTTTAATCAGAATATTTATGAAAATAATTCATGTGACTTTTAAAACGTTTCATCGTGTGGGGGCTGAAGTATAGTCACTTTTTACATACATTGGTGTGAATTCTAATATTATATTTCTTTTCATACAAATGTATTTTTGAAAATCATGTAGGCCTATTTCAACTAAAATAGTTTTACTCACCCTTAAGTTACACGGTTTCATAGGCCAATATCGTTCACGAATTTTAATGGAAGAGTTGGGTCTGAAATATGGTTGTAGCTTTTTTTTTACTGTTCGTGTCATATTTTCTGTTCCGATGGACGTGGCCACAACGGAGATGGAAGCCTTTTATTCTCTCCTAGCCAACTCGATCATGCGCTTGAACGAGTGTGCTATGATTTCTCCTAAGAGCATGTGGAGTTGTGAACTGAGCTGACATCAGATTCATAGACTAATATACTAAACATTGCCTAGACTGCAAGCTAAGATGGATTGACACTTTTGTAAGCAGACCGTAAAAAGTGCAACAGCGGTCGCGGTGACAAATATTTATCAATAAGCGAGTCAATAAGCTTTTCTTAATATGGATCAAGTTAGCTTAGTAACGCTGCGCAAGCTTAAATTCGAATTGTTTTAACGTGTTCGCCCTACTCTATCTACTACCCAATAAGTTCAAGAGATGTGAAATTACTAGAGATGGGCCGATACCGATCCCATATCGGCATCGGTACCGATATTTGACTTTAACCGATATATCGGTATCGGTTGAAAATGAACCGATATTTCTACCCGATATTTTTTAAGGAAAAATATCGGTTCATTTTCAACCAATACCGATATATCGTTTAAAGTCAAATATCGGTACCGATACCGATATGGGATCGGTATCGGCCCATTTCTTCAACCTATATTATAGCATCTATTTTCTTATTGATACCGGTAATAAATATAGCGGTATCGCTTTAATATCTGTTTATTCGAAGGATCGGGTAAAATATCGATATCGGTACGTATAGGTTTCCCAAGTATCGAATGATATCGGTATCGGTTAAAACTGGTATCGGTCCATCTCTAGAAATTACTATAAATTTAAAACTGTTTGTTTACTCAAATTTTCAGAACAATTTGTTTACCGACAGGCAAATTGAACCAGAAGGTCCGACTCTAAAATCAGAACCGAAAAAAAGAGAACAGCAAAAGTCTCAGTAATCTCAAGCCTTAATACAGTGACAGGTTTACTCAAAAAGGCTTTATGCGCTCCAAAGATATTAAAACGATTGACCCTAATAAGTAAATTATCTTATGGTTTGTATAAATATTACTTTACTACAATATCAAATTAAATATTTACGGAAGATCAATTACCGACACAAATACAGCATCAACTTTAGTATAGAATCGACTGCTGATGAAATACCTAATTTTTGTACACGCAGGACAAAATGATTAGGTTTTCTCAACGTGCTGAAAATTATTGGAATAATCTCCAATTACGCCATATAAATCTGTATTTGGCGTAATCTCGACGTACACATCAGTTTAAAATTTTCACTCAGCGTAATGTTGGCGCAAATTCGACGTACGCCGTTTAACCTTTGCACTCAGCGTAATCTCGATGTGAGCCACGTAACATTTACATTCAGCGTAATATTGGCGTAATCTTTGAATTCAGCGTAATGTTGGCGTAATCTTCGAATTCAGCGTAATCTCGACGTGCACCATTTAACCTTTGCATTCAGCGTAATCTCGACGTGCGGCATTTAATCTTTGCATTCAGCGTAATCTCGATGTATGCCACGTAACAATATTTTGGTCATTTTTTATAAATGCTATATTATATTTGAAAAATCCTGAATTATATTTGAAGAATCCTGAATTATATTTGAATAATCCTGAATTATATTTGAAAATCCTGAATTATATTTGAAAATCCTGAATTATATTTGAAAAATCCTCAATCGTTTTTGAAAAATAATGAATTATATTTGAAAAATCCTCAATCGTTTTTGAAAAATCCTCAATCGTTTTTGAAAAATCCTGAATTATATTTGAAAAATCCTCAATTGTTTTTGAAAAATCCTGAATTATATTTGAAAAATCCTCAATTGTTTTTGAAAAATCCTGAATTATATTTGAAAAATCCTGAATTATATTTGAAAAATCCTGAATTATATTTGAAAAATCCTGAATTATATTTGAAAAATCCTGAATTATATTTGAAAAATCCTGAATTATATTTGAAAAATCCTGAATTATATTTGAAAAATCCTGAATTATATTTGAAAAATCCTGAATTATATTTGAAAAATCCTGAATTATATTTGAAAAATCCTGAATTATATTTGAAAAATCCTGAATTATATTTGAAAAATCCTGAATTATGTTTGAAAAATCCTGAATTATGTTTGAAAAATCCTGCATTATATTTAAAACTCCTGAATTATATTTGAAAATCCTGAATTATATTTGAAATTCCTAAATTATATTTGAAAATCCTAAAATATATTTGAAATTCCTAAATTATATTTGAAAATCCTAAATTATATTTGAAAATCCTGAAATATATTTGAAAATCCTGAAATATATTTGAAAATCCTGAATTATATTTGAAAATCCTGAATTATATTTGAAAATCCTGAAATATATTTGAAAATCCTGAATTATATTTGAAAATCCTGAATTATATTTGAAAATCCTGAATTATATTTGAAAATCCTGAATTATATTTGAAAATCCTGAATTATATTTGAAAATCCTGAATTATATTTGAAAATCCTGAATTATATTTGAAAATCCTGAATCATATTTGAAAATCCTGAATTATATTTGAAAATCCTGAATTATATTTGAAAATCCTGAATTATATTTGAAAATCCTGAATTATATTTGAAAATCCTAAATTATATTTGAAAATCCTGAATTATATTTGAAAATAAAGGCGAATTATGTCCTGTTTGGCGTGCCATATAATTCCCTTCCTTTTAAAATACTGGAACGAAAAATATCACCTCACCCCAATTCTCTCCCATTCACTCTCCCTTCAATAACGAACGAAGTATTTTATACTGCCTAAGGCAGTTCTCTTTCACGACGCCACCACCACCACCGCCAACAACAGGCCGGGTCAAACTAAGACCCACATCGTACGATGTGGCTACAAATGGTATTACCAAGAATGGATTTACGGATGGGACAAAAGATATTTTGTGCGGGACAAATTTTCCCCGTCCTAGCATTGGTTGAGAAGATTCGTCTGCTAATATATATGTGCGTCCTAGTAACCGCTAATATATATGCGCATCCTAGTAACCGCTAATATATATGCACGTCCTAGTAACCGCTAATATATATGCGCGTCCTAGTAACCGCTAATATATATGCGCGTCCTAGTAACCGCTAATATATATGCGCGTCCTAGTAACCGCTAATATATATGCGCGTCCTAGTAACCGCTAATATTTGAAGGCGAATCTTCTCAACCATATGCGAGGATGGTACCAAAGGCTCAATCCATGGCCCTATGTTCTTATTAGCTTAAATCCGTTCTTGGTATTACCATTCTCAAGACAAAAATGCACGCTTCATGTGTGATAGAGCTGGTACAATTCCCTAGAACGTATGAGAGGCGGACTGTCGGAACTGCACTGATTTACTGAACGCACGCGTGTTTCGCCACAGTCCCCTTTCGCGATGTAGCTGCGGCCGCGGCGCTGCACATTCGTAGCCCCCGTTCCCGCGGCAGGAACTTTCGAGAAAACAAAATTTGTGTCATTCATTCACAGTTTGATCGACTATCAAGGGGTAATGGATGGGGGGGGGGGAATTAAAAGCCGCAACCGCCCTGGGCATCAAAATCCCTGGCTACGCCTCTGCTCTGCCGGTTAAATCAAGTATTATGCACAATATGTCTAGTGAATTGAGGCCCGAGATGAAATAAAATATGGGTTTTGATATTCGTGTCTGTTATGAAGAGACATTAGTGTGAGCCGAAAGTTAAAAACAAATTTAAATAATCAGCTTCAGATTTTATAATAGAAGAAAGCATCATGGTGGCCATCAGATCAGTGGAAGGTCTGGTCGTAATCGCTTTATAGCTATTAAGAATATCGTTGAGGTGAAACGATAGGATAGTGTTTACACGGCAATGCAGATGTGAATGTAGCTTTAACCATAAAGGTTAAACAGTTGAGGCGTATAAAATTGGGTTTTTACGAACACAAAGTAATGTCCCTCCATAATATATACTCTTCATTTCCTGTTTTTTCCCCATTGACTGATTTCCATGTGTACAAGTAATATCCTTATGTCGTCTGCTTTAATGTATATTTGCAACGCTTTGAATCATAAACTTTAATTTTTGCAATTGCTCATCAAGAAAAAAAAAAGAGAAATAATTCCACATCTAGGTAAATAAGTTTATAAATAGTCCTCTGGATTTGGAGAGGTAAAATTTTGGTTTTCCCAACTTGTTTATCTTCAATTCTTAAATAATTAAATTTGTACGATTTTTTAAGGTTTTTATATGAAATGTTAACAATTACTTTGCGTTCTGAGCTCCATTACAAAATAACAGAATTCAATTTGGCCTCTGTCCTTTCAATTAAATATGTAAGCCCACGGATTGAACTGAATCATAGCACAGACCTTAAAAATATATTTAATTTTAAAAAGGAGTTTTTGAAAAACTGTCATTTCTGAAAACATCCTTTCGTACCTGACCCTTTTAAATAGCTTGATTTGGTCATTTTCACTCACTTAGGTCTCTTTTTACTTACAGTTTCATTTAGTTAATAGTCACTTTTTCGAGTAAATCCAAAAGTATGTTTGTGTGAGCCCTTCAGTATTTGTTTATATCTAGGTGCGATGTAACGCACAATTAAAGAACTTTGCGTAGTTACGTTCTTAAAAAATAAAATCATCCACACTATCTATAATTTGATTAATCTACTCCTATCATGAGTCTTGGACGCTAGCTTCCTTAATGTAGAGGGCAATGGGATCCGCGAACGTCACGGTTATTAACCAAAATCATTACGCCAATGCCACCCCTCGTAGAAAATTTGAGCTTTATTTTCCAACCAATAGCGTGGCTGCAAAGTCTCGAAAGGAGATCTGAGAAATAGCGTCTGGAGCCTCTCTTTAAAAATACGTATCGTCTGCTAAACGAGTATTAGAATTAAATATGGATTTCAACGGCGTTTAATCTTTTTAAGTCTCGAAAGGAGATCTGGGAAATAGCGTCTGGAGCCTCTCTTTAAAAATACGTATCGTCTGCTAAACGAGTATTAGAATTAAATATGGATTTCAACGGCGTTTAATCTTTTTGGGACTAAAATTGAAATTGTAAAGCCCAGCGAGCAACGTATGTACATTTTTAAAAAACTAAAATGTGTTTCAGTGCCAAATTTTTCCAAATTTCTTCTTGCATTAACTGATAGCTACAAGAGGTTTTGAAAAGAAATCACTCACGATCTTTTCAAACCCAAAAAGTGAGAGATAGTCAGTGATTTTGTTTTACAAGCTCTTGTAGCAGTCAGTTAATTCAAGAAAAAATAACGGAATATTTTGGCTCTAAAATACATATAACATTGTGTTTTGGCATCTTTTAAAACCTTGCTTTTATCTTTTGAAAACCTGAGTCCAATCACTCCAGTGGGCAAAAATTGTTAATTAAGCCTTGGCTTACCTGGCTTTTGATGTGTTTCTCTGCAAGTTTGGACGTACCTTGACTATTAAGAAGGTTAGAAGTTACAAAGGGTAGTCTTATCTTTTTTATTAACACCACCGGTACCGGCTAATTTTATTGTGTATATTTATGTCGCGAACGGATGAGACGAACATCAGTAGCCACCTTTAGTCCGTAATTACAAAAACATTTCCCAGCAGTCTTTGGTGCGAGATATAACCCACCAAAAGAATTGTCTGCTATTCAGTCTGATAGCGCCCCTATGGCAAACGATCCCACTACATTTTCGGCCGAGCTGTGACGTACGCGGATCCCATTGCCCTCTTCATTGTGGAAGCTAGAGTCCGAGACTCCTTTGTCATCTGCTCCTGGTCCTATATAATGCTATAGTTTTGAGAAGAGAGTGCTTTTGTATTAAAAAACTCTCTGAAAGAGTTTTGCCCTGCATTGCAGTTTATGGTTGTGGGCCATGTATGTGCGAGAAATCTTAGTCGAGAGCGGCGACAAGGTTCTTTGCTATAAATTATGAAAGGGAAAAATAGTAATATTAAACGTCAAGTGACGCTCTCATACTTTTTGAAAGCTCGCCCTAATTGTTGGGCTGCGGGCGGGCCCAACAAACGTCGTTACGCCACTGCCAAGAAAGTTCATTCAGTAGGACCTTCAAAACGGCAAATTCAATTCCCGCATCGCCTATTGAGAAGAAATAATTTTTCTAAACACCCCAGTAACCTTTTCCCCGGGCCAAGCTGGCAACTTCCTTTCACTTATTCCTCCCCGAAACCGTTGCAGACGACGGAAGGTTGAACATATTCCTCGGAATATGTTCAGCCCTCCACCGTCTATGTCACCTCCTTCCTTTTCTTCCGTCTCTCCTCCACCTTTCTTTTTTTTATAATTTTAAGCCATAAAAAGCGGACGTCGTGAAAAAATAAAGCAGTCTAGTCTAGTCAAATCATCGAAAGGGAGAACTCTGGTGCCGTGCCACGCGAACGCGAAAATTTTGTATCGCACTGATCCGTACCTCGTGGAGTTTTCTTTTCAAAATTTGTAAATTTAAAAAGTACCTTCAAATAAACGAGTTTTTCTAATCATCAAGAATATGAGCCTAAGGTATGAGTAATTCTGTTTCATTAAGTCTCCAAACGGGAAAAAGTTAACGGAATAGGCCTACACTCTTAAATTTAACGTTGTTACGCGGTCCCCCTAGTCAATTTAGGGCTACCTGAACGTCCTGTGACGGAATCACCCGTAACGACCGGCCAGAACTAAACTAGAATCGGGCACTCCGTTACAGCTTTTTAATTTGATTTATTTATGGGAGTTGACTGATCTTTGGTTTTTAGTTTTTCTTCTATGTTTACTCCTTCTATTTTAACGTCACAACAATGAAACGTAGCAAATTTGGTTCACGTTTTCGAAAAGTCATAGTGATGTTATTCTTTTTATTTGCCATCTTGTGTCCCTTTAATTAATTTACTGATTTCTTAACTCGGACGTTTGACAAAAGCCGAACTCGATTCTGTATGGAATATTCTTTACCAACCCACCTCGTTATGCTACTGATGATGCTGTTTATGCTGCCTAAAGTACAAATCAACGAAGAAATCGTCTCGCTTATTACCCATGACCTTTTGGAAAAATATTTCTTGTAAGTATAAATTTATTTTGACTGACTATTACAGATACGTGTAGCTTCATAAAACCACACCTTTTCATCGTTTAAGATATCCACCCTCCCATCTTGAAACGGCTAAGACTCTTGTTAGGAAATATCCCCATTTGGAAGATTCACCTGGTTGTTGCTTTGTATGTTTTACATATGTGTAATATTGTTAAACATAAATGGATATACGGGGTTAGATATTAAATATATTTTTTAGGAAATTCGGAGAAAAAAGCTTTCTACCAAGTTTAAGAACTTTAGGAGAGGTATAAAGGGGTAATAGATGAAATGAGAAAACGTTACGTCCACAAGAGATATGCTGAAGATACAGAGGAAGGAGAAGAGGGAGATGTCTTTGGAGAATCCGTTGAAGAGAGCACCCAGAGAATTGAAGATGATAGGGTTGAGAGTATGGTCCAGAACAGTGGTGAGAATAGTGTTAAGATTGAGAATATCATTGAAGGTAGCGTTGAGCTTATCATTGAGAATAATTTTGATGTCAACCAAACTCAGGGAACAATATATAATGACCCTTTAATAGTGGAATGTGAAACTGTGACTGAGAAGACTCTAGACACAACTATAAAACCTGCTAGAGAGTCAAGTGCAGGTTCGCCAACGGTTGTCGATACTTTGGAACATGCAGTGTTAACGAGGCTTCTAAACGCGGTTTTATGAACAGTCAGTGGATAAAGACATTAAAAAACAAATGTCTACGAGAAGACTACCCCCTCCAATATTAAAGTGGTTAAACATTTTCAGCAAACGAATTAACAGATTTCAAAAAAGATGAAGAAGGCGAAGAGAAACGTTGATGTAACATTGGTTATGTCATTTACACCCACCAAAATATTATACACTCGGCTCTCGCGTTTACTTATTGGTGTTTCGTAGTTGGACGACAGTTCGTATTTCCAATCGTTTGGGTCTCAGCAAGATTAGTCCTACACATCAGAATAGCAAGCGGGTCGTCTAGTGGGCAGTTTCTCCACTTCCACTGCAGTCGCATTTACTTACTACTACCTTTTGCTACTACTTATAGATGGACGAGTCACTTGTAGACCTTTAGGATGGAAGCTCCATAGCAATGCATCAGAAATTTATGAAAGAAGAAATGAAGAACGAAAGCATAGATCCGTCTGCAATCGATTCTAGAATGGATCGGACAATCGTTAATCGTGCCAAAGGAATTCATAATGAAGCCGAAATAAATGTGTTAAATATGTTAAATGTGTATCCAAACTTAAATGCTCGGCAGGTATATTTGGCCATATGAATAATTTAAAGCTGTAGTGTAGCGAAATATTTTCGGAGTTTCAGTATCCCTTTATATGGATAGCTTTGAATAGAGTTTGGAAATGCCCCATTACAGTTTAGCATAAGCCTGACCCCGTCACTGACCTTTAAACCCCTTTTTACCTTTTTATCTTTTTATAAAAAAACATTTCGCCATGCCAAGAATAAGGTTATACGTATAAAGCTCTAGTGAGCAAACCTCTTCTATAGAAAACCACCTGTATACATAGAGCCCTAGTGGGCGAACCAATTGAAAATAATCCTCTGAGAGTTTTAAAGCATGACAATTGTAACAATTGAATATCGCGAGTGTGCATGCTATTTTTACTTAAAACTCGACCATGCCAAATTTATAACCGGCCAATGCCTAGTTCTCGAATCTCGCAAACAACGCGCGCGTACGTCACGGGTTTTCGCGCCGTCCCCAACATCGTTGCCGGGAAAATATCGCAATCGTGCCTACGTCACCGGACAGTAAAATCTTCCCCAGCTTTTGGGGTAATGACCATCAATGGACACCACCTGATTGGCCCTTTCGAACCATAAGGGAAACGGTAACCACCAAGGATTGGATCCCCTAATATTCAGAGCTTGAAGAAAGGGATAAAACCGGGCTACAACAAGCAGTATGGAAGCAGACTTGTACGGACTCTATACCAGATGATACCTTGCCCACTACCGAGCCCTGATCACGCGAAGTAGCCCCAACCAAGGGATAGCCTATAGAGCCACGATGTACCAAATGGATTAATAACGTCCTGCGCTGGCCGCAATAAAAGTTAATCCTGCCGGAACCAAGATTGGAAAGCCGCCCGTTCGTAGTCGAGGCGTCGCCTCCTAGCCTCCTTGTCAGTTACCGAAGAAAATGGTCCCGTAGTAAGCCCATCATCGTAAAAGAAACAGCAGTCGCCGATAAAGTGATGAGTACTAACTTAAATACAGGCCTAACGCGAAATACCGCGTGCGTGATAGTTAATTAATAGTTTATGGCATTGGTCGGGTTGCATGATTATTTTGGGGGATTGTCGGGGTAACCGTACCTTTAGAATAGTAGTAGGAATTGTTATTTAGAATATTAAAGCAATGTATAGTATTAGTTTATTTTTAATGCGAAAGATAGTTTGCATTTATAGTTATAGAGCTCATTGTTTAAAGTCCATAAATTAGTAGTTGGACAATTTAAATTCAAATAGTCGTAAAAGAAGTTAAAATAAAATCATGATTGGTATGGCGAATATATGAGCGTTGATTTCTACCTTATTAATTAGTAGTAGTAGTATATGTCAACGATACCTAAAAAGAGCGTTACATTTTGGGGGCCCAGCCGGGATAGTCTCTCTATGCCAGTAAAACTAGTACGGAGGCTTTCCATGAACTCGTTAGGACTAAATTTAAAATTAGTATGCTAAAGCATAATAACGTTTAGAGTGTTATGTGTTAATTTATGAAGGACAAATTAGTTAATCATTTAAATTGCCAACCGCAAGCGGGTTTTTATTCAAGTTGTGCCGAGTGTTTAAAAGCATTCAAAGAAACTCAGGCTATAGATAGAGCTCAGAGAGCGCACAAAAGAAACCAAACAAATATGAACTCGAATGCTTTGACCGGAAGTAGTGGTGGATTGGCGGGAAATAGCCCGAGCCCCGGTGCGTTAGGAAACACCGTGGCTGGAGTCACTAGTAGTAGTAGTAGTACTCTCCCAACCCCCCTTAATCCGATTGTAGTCAATAGTAGTAGCACAGGTAGCTTACAAACTACCGTTAGTAGTCAAAATACAACTCCAGTTCCTTCTGTAATTAACACTACACCCCCTATGAATACGCCAATAATTTCGCCGCAAATGGTAGCAGATTTGCAAAAACAGATAGCAGATTTAGCATCTCAATTACAATTAATGGTACAAATTCAGGCGCAGCAGGCAGCCGCGCAACTTAGCACAACGACCGTGGGAGCCCCTAGTTTAACCCCACCTGCCCTGATTAGTCAGCAGCAGGTTATTAACCCTTTAGTAGTAGGTTCAGCGGGTCAAAATAGCCCCCTAGCGGTAAATACAAATAATAGCGTAGTAGCACCACAGGTGTCGCCCAGTTCTCATTCGGGGTCGGCCTCGTCCAGCTTCCCTCAGCCACAAAGGCCTAAGATAAACACGCCAGAATTCTCGGGGAAGCCAGGCTCCATGAGCACTAAAGATTTCCTGGTCAAAATTAGACAAATTAGGGAAACTCTAGGTATAAGCGATGCTCTTTTCATACAACAGTGGGTTCCGTTAATGTTCATCGGCCCTGCACTTGATTGGTGGCAATCCTTGCCAACAAAGCCTTTGGATTGTACGGACCTACAGTCTAAAATTAAAAAGGAATTTGCATACGAAGTTAATGATTCCGTGCTAAATGAGCAATTAATCAATAGGAAACAGCACTATAATGAGAGTGTTAGGGATTACATTAATGGGATGAGAGAAATTATTCTCCAAATGGAAACTCCTTTGCCCCCTGAAAGACAAGTAGATTCAGTGTTTAGAAACATGCGAAAAGATATTAAGCCTTATTTAGCTACCCAAACCTACGCCACAATTAGTGATCTCCTTGAAGCAGCTGTACGCGTAGAACTTTCCCAAGGCTTAGGAGGGGGTCAAGCCCGCGACAGTGGGAATGGAAGTGAAAGTAGAGGCAGTCATAGAGCCCATAGAAAGAGAAGCCACTTCAACAATAGGCAAGATAGTTTTCCCACTAGTTCAAGGCATAGTAGTGAAAACAATGGCAATTATAGCTACACCCTTAGATGTAACCATTGCAATTTGGAGGGCCACAAGATTCCACAATGCCCCACCATTATTTGTTCAAATTGTAATGAAAAGGGACATATCAAAAGGTATTGCCCCAAAAATAGTTCGGGAAACGGTCGAGGGGGCGTGTCCAAGGAGGGCGCCCCCCAAAGAAAGTAAAAATTGAAAATAGCCCCTTCGCCAAAGATTGCTTACATGTTTCAGATAGTACTAAAAGGAAAAGTTTAATTGAGCTTAATGTGGCGGGAATACCAACAATAGCTTTGTTAGATTCTGGTAGCTCCGCTACATTAATAGATAGAAGGCTTAATAATTCTTTGAATCAGTTAGGATTTGTAAACAAACCAGTAGAACTGACCCTTAAAGTAGTAAATAGTAAAACAATAGTAGCTAGAGAAACAATTAGCGTTCCCCTGGAACTTCCAGGAAAAACCCTGATTCATGAGGCAATCGTTCTTGACGACCTAGCGTATCCCTGCATAGTTGGTTTAGATTTTTTGAAACGTGCAGGCATGACCGTAAGTTATGGCCAGTCGAGTTGGTGGTGGGATTCAAACCCCAGCGCATTGTATGATTTTTACAATAGTGGGATTAATTTTAACTTGACCGAATGTAATTTATTTGAAGACGAAAATTTTGATTTTGAGACAATTAAAAAAGCACTAGATGAAGCCCCTATAGATGAGGAAAAACGGGAAAAATTAAGAGCCCTAATTTTTAAATATAAGTGCGTATTTTCAACCACACCTGGTCTAACCAAATCCACAGAACATTTTGTTGACACGGGTAATAGTTCACCAATAGCGTGCCCCCCATATAGGTATTCTCCCCATAAGAAAGAGATTATAGATGGGATTGTTAAGGAAATGCTAGACCTAGGAGTAATTGAACCATGCTATAGTCCCTGGTGTGCACCAACATTAGTAGTAGGCAAGCCCGATGGAAAACATAGATTAGTAATTGACTACCGCAAACTAAACAACGTAACTCGTAGGGATTCTTATCCGCTACCTCGAATTGAGGATATTCTGGAGTCTGTAAAGGCCCCCGAATATATTACTGTCTTAGACATGATGTCCGGTTATTGGCAAATAGGCCTTAATGAGAAAAGTAGGGACACATGCGCTTTCGTAACCCATAGTGGAATTTATAGGCCAAAGGTTATGATGTTTGGGCTTACTAACGCCCCCACGACTTTTCAAAGATTAGTAAATAACTTATTTGGGAGTTTAGCTAAGGAAGGAGTGTTCGACTATTTTGACGATCTCTATATAGTGTCGGATACCTTTGAACAGCATTTAGAAAAGTGCTAACCATATTAAAGAGCGACGGACTAACTATAAAATCGTCCAAAACCCAATTTTGCCGAAAAAAAGCGCACATCTTAGGTCACCTAGTTTCTAAACAAGGTATAGAGGTGGACCCTGACAAAGTTAGTGCCATAAATAGTTACCCCATTCCCCGTACTGTTAGGCAGCTACGTAGATTTTTGGGTATGGCCGGCTTTTACAGACGCTTTATAAAAGATTTTGCCAAACTAGCTTCGCCATTGCACCACTTAACCCACGATAATGTAAATTGGGTATGGGGCCCAGAACAACAAAGGGCGTTTGATTCTCTAAAAGAAAAACTGACTAGCGCCCCAATCCTAGCCTCCCCTGATTTTAAAACCCCGTTTACACTTTTTGTTGATGCTAGTAACGTAGGACTAGGCGCAATATTAACTCAAACAATAGACGGTAAAAATAGAGTCGTTCAGTACGCGAGCAAAACCTTAGATGCTACACAGCGGAAACTTTCCGTTACAGAGCGTGAATGCCTCGCTATTGTTTGGGCAATCACTGAAAAGTTTAGGGTTTATTTAGAAGGGGTGACATTTGAAGTTAGGACAGATCATAAATCCCTAGAATGGCTTAAAAACGCGAGGGACCCGACTGGAAAACTAATGAGATGGAGTACAAAACTTCAGCCATTTGATTTCAAGATAGTTTATATGCCGGGTAAAGATAATGTAGTTGCCGATGCCCTTTCGCGCATCCCCGAATCATTTGAGTCAGAAGAAACAGTAGCGTCGGTGGAAATAGATACCACTGATTCCGAAGCCATAGTTCTAGATAGAGAACTTATCATGGAAAAGCAGCGGTCAGACAATAAAATTGGTCGTTTAGTTACCTTTCTGGAGGGAGGAATATTAGACGCTAAAGACGTTGTAGGACAATGGGTAAAACGCGTAGCACCCTCCTGTGAATTAATTGACGGGCTAGTTTATAGAAACGTTACCCCCTTAGGTCAATCAGGAGAAACAAGTAGTGCTCCCTTGGATAATAGAATAGATCCTGGGAATGAAGTCTCTAATAGTAGGACCCCTAACGGCGTAGACAATAGTAAAAGCCTGGGTATAGATTCTTCTTGCGTATTAGTCCCCAAAAAGTTAGTTAAAAACGTCATCTCCGCTTGCCATGATATCCCATCATCTGGTCACCAAGGTTATAGTAAGACATTAGATCGTATTAGAAAATACTATACTTGGGAAGGTATGACCAAGGATGTGCATCGCTTCGTAAGGTCGTGTAAAATTTGCCAAGCCCACAAAACCCCACCAGTTAAACAGGCCGGTCTAATGAAGTCCGCCGAACCCTCAGAGCCATGGGAAGTAATTGGCATAGATTTAAAAGGGGAATACCCTCGTAGTAAAAAGGGCAATACACAAATTTTAGTAGTACTAGACTACGCGACTAAGTGGGTAGAAGCCTTTCCTTTAAAGAAAGCCACTGCTAAAAACATAGCTACTATATTGGTCAACCAAGTATTTTCCAGATTTGGAGTGCCGAAGAGAATTGTCTCTGATAATGGGCCTCAATTAGTGGGAAAAGTCATGCAAGAGGTTTGCGCTCTTTTTAATATCAAACAGCGCTTTACCTCCTTCTACTCTCCTCAATCCAATCAAACGGAACGAGCGAATAGAAACCTTGGAATGATGATCAAATGTTATGTTAAAAACAGTCACCAATATTGGGATGAAGGACTGCAGCAGTTCGTGATGGCTTTGCGATCCGCTAAAAATGAGTCTACGGGCTTTACGCCATCCTTCTTGAACTTTGGGAGGGAAATTAGGGAACCCCCAATTATGACAATAGACAACACGCAAATCACAAAAGCCTGCGAAACCATAGAACCCCTACGCAGAGCAGAGATAATAGCAAACGCGATTAAGGCAGCTCAAGAAAATTTAGTAGTTACACAAGATAAAAATGCTGACCGTTATAATCTAAAGAAGAGAGAATTTGAGTTTTCGGAAGGAGATATAGTCCTAAAGAAAACTCATTACCAATCATCGGCAGGGGATAGGTTTTCAGCAAAGTTGGCTAAATCATGGGAAGGCCCCTTTGTTATAGATAGTAAACTCTCCCCTTACACTTACAAGTTGCGCCCCGTTGATGGTACTACGCAACTTAAAGGAACATTCAATCTTAGAGAACTTAAGCTCTATACAGAGCGTGATCTAGATTTGATTAGTGCCCCTCAGATTAAAACTTCTGAGAAAACCACCAAGCAAAAACCGTTAATTGTTCGCCCTCCAGTGGACGAAGGTTTTCACATGACTTTGCGATCCCGCAAATAATTTCCCATAGCTACAGCGATTTTGTGTGAAAAGAGTATCGTTACTCGAGCCTTTTTCGATCCAGGAACTGTACACCCCTGGTCCTCGGAAATAAAGCCATAGCATAGGTCTGCTGAAGCCCCTGTATATAGATTTCCCTGTAAATACCCTTATTCTGTAATATCTCCGTTGTGTAAATATTTTTTTAATTATTCCTTTTTTTAAGAATTTTTTTTGGGTTTTTAGTCTGTTGCCTCTCGAGGTCGTTAGGCGCTAAGATGGGGGGAGTGTAGCGAAATATTTTCGGAGTTTCAGTATCCCTTTATATGGATAGCTTTGAATAGAGTTTGGAAATGCCCCATTACAGTTTAGCATAAGCCTGACCCCGTCACTGACCTTTAAACCCCTTTTTACCTTTTTATCTTTTTATAAAAAAAACATTTCGCCATGCCAAGAATAAGGTTATACGTATAAAGCTCTAGTGAGCAAACCTCTTCTATAGAAAACCACCTGTATACATAGAGCCCTAGTGGGCGAACCAATTGAAAATAATCCTTTGAGAGTTTTAAAGCATGACAATTGTAACAATTGAATATCGCGAGTGTGCATGCTATTTTTACTTAAAACTCGACCATGCCAAATTTATAACCGGCCAATGCCTAGTTCTCGAATCTCGCAAACAACGCGCGCGTACGTCACGGGTTTTCGCGCCGTCCCCAACATCGTTGCCGGGAAAATATCGCAATCGTGCCTACGTCACCGGACAGTAAAATCTTCCCCAGCTTTTGGGGTAATGACCATCAATGGACACCACCTGATTGGCCCTTTCGAACCATAAGGGAAACGGTAACCACCAAGGATTGGATCCCCTAATATTCAGAGCTTGAAGAAAGGGATAAAACCGGGCTACAACAAGCAGTATGGAAGCAGACTTGTACGGACTCTATACCAGATGATACCTTGCCCACTACCGAGCCCTGATCACGCGAAGTAGCCCCAACCAAGGGATAGCCTATAGAGCCACGATGTACCAAATGGATTAATAACGTCCTGCGCTGGCCGCAATAAAAGTTAATCCTGCCGGAACCAAGATTGGAAAGCCGCCCGTTCGTAGTCGAGGCGTCGCCTCCTAGCCTCCTTGGTCAGTTACCGAAGAAAATGGTCCCGTAGACGCCCATCATCGTAAAAGAAACAGCAGTCGCCGATAAAGTGATGAGTACTAACTTAAATTAATCAAAAATGTCTTGATTAGAATCAAGACCTAAAAAGTATCGATAAGACTGAGGTTATCACTTGTCTGAATGATCAGATATTAATTTTTCTTTTTAATTGAAACTTAAATGCATGCTTAAGAAAAAACAACGTTCCATTACCGTTTTCCGTTGAAATAAATAATTTTACTGGTAATCAATTTCAAAAATTTACTTATCTCGGCTTTTCGACCACAATTCCATTCCCCGATTTTATCATTACATTAGTTACTTTTGCGAGAGTACTTGTATGGTTTGCGTTTTAAAAGGTTCCCCATTCGTGGCCGGCACGCTTCGCAGTGGACCATTTTAATTATTCTAAAACCAATGGCGCCAAATTCAATAGGGACAGTGAGATTTTTACTCGCGGTTTTGCAAAATGATGTAATATCAAGTGTACTTTAGTCAACCGTCGTATTGTTCTTTCTCGTAGTTCAGGGCATGATCAGTGTTACTGCCCAATTTCTCTCTCTAGTTTCTAACAATGGTTAGGGACTATTTGATATGGCACGGCACAACGTTATATACATTTGTAAATTCTAAGTAGCACAAAAACAAAATGAATCCATTTTTTTATATTAAATAAATAAATAAACTCAGGAGAGTAGTTATAACGACAAGAAAGTCAAGGGAATGGCACCGGTAATGAGCAGCAAAAAGAGAGGAAAGTTTACTTCAAGTTAGCAGAGGGACATGGTAGTGAAAATAGTAATCTAGAATTTCGTTCGTTCAAACTTTAATATATCATGAAAAATTCAAGTGAGGAGGCGGCGCTACCTAGAAAGATTGATTTTGGCAGATAATAGCGAAAAAATTATGTTCTACACACACTGGGACTATGGGAGAGTTTCAGGGCCGCAGGTCGCACATGATGAAATTTCAACTCCAGTTTACATCAATTCTCCCTGGTCGTACTAGTAGCAGGTTAAGCTATAGTTTGCTCAGGTCCTGTTAGTCTCGAAAGGGTTATATAGTGCTTGTGGAATTGTGGTCGAAAAGCCGAGATAAGTAAATTTTTGAAATTGATTACCAGTAAAATTATTTATTTCAACGGAAAACGGTAATGGAACGTTGTTTTTTCTTAAGCATGCATTTAAGTTTCAATTAAAAAGAAAAATTAATATCTGATCCTTCAGACAAGTGATAAGCTCAGTCTTATCGATACTTTTTAGGTCTTGATTCTAATCAAGACATTTTTGATTAATATCTGTTCCTTCAGTCTTCATTTTAATTAAGAATGTTAAGAAACTGTTTTACATTTTCAAAATCTGCACTAAGCAGAAACATATATAAAGGGGACCATAACTTTAGCTCAATCAGACATTTATTTATAATAATACTTCAAAAAACGTAAATCAATAAAAGTTTGTATTCTTATTGTAATTAACATAATACAATTTTTTACAATCATTTATTGAAACGCGAGGTGCCCCCCTAAAAATTCCAGAAATAGGACCTTGACAATTTTACAAAATTTATAAAAATGCTGATTTATGTCCGTTTAACATTTAGCTCAAAATTGTCATAAGCCCAATATGAAATTCGGATATCCTTAAAACTTCACAAAGACGATCCGAGATTGTCAATTTCAAACTTTTTTGTAGCATAAACTAACGTCTGTTTGATATTAAGCCTAAAACCTTAAACAAAATATAGTCAGGGCACCCACAAGTACCCACAAGTACCTACATCACCCACAAGTACCTACAAGCGCCCACAAGCACCCACAAGTACCTACAAGCACCCACAAGCACCTACAAGCGCCCACAAGTACCCACAAAAACCTACAAGCACCCACAAGTACCCACAAAAACCTACAAGCACCCACAAGTACCACAAAAAACTTACAAGCACCCACAAGTACCCACAAAAACCTACAAGCACCCACAAGTACCCTCGAAAACCTACAAGCACCCACAAGTACCCACAAAAACCTACAAGCACCCACAAGTACCTACAAGCACCCACAAGTACCTACAAGCACCCACAAGTACCTACAAGCACCCACAAGTACCTACAAGCACCCACAAGTACCTACAAGCACCCACAAGTACCTACAAGCACCCACAAGTACCTACAAGCAAACACAAGTACCTACAAGCACCCACAAGTACCTACAAGCACCCACAAGTACCTACAAGCACCCACAAGTACCTACAAGCACCCACAAGTACCTACAAGCACCCACAAGTACCTACAAGTACCTACAAGCACCCACAAGTACCTACAAGCACCCACAAGTACCCGGGGCAAGCACCCACAAGTACCCGGGGCAAGCACCCACAAGTACCCGGGGCAAGCACCCACAAGTACCTTCTTCACCCACAAGTACCTACAAGCACCCACAAGCAGCCACAAGTACCCACAAGCAGCCACAAGTACCTACAAGCAGCCACAAGTACCTACAAGCAGCCACAAGTACCTACAAGCAGCCACAAGTACCTACAAGCAGCCACAAGTACCTACAAGCACCCACAAGTACCTACAAGCACCCACAAGTACCTACAAGCAGCCACAAGTACCTACAAGCAGCCACAAGTACCTACAAGCAGCCACAAGTACCCACAAGCAGCCACAAGTACCTACAAGCACCCACAAGTACCTACAAGCAGCCACAAGTACCTACAAGCACTCACAAGTACCTACAAGCAGCCACAAGTACCTACAAGCAGCCACAAGTACCTACAAGCAGCCACAAGTACCTACAAGCAGCCACAAGTACCTACAAGCAGCCACAAGTACCTACAAGCAGCCACAAGTACCTACAAGCAGCCACAAGTACCTACAAGCAGCCACATGTACCTACAAGCACTCACAAGTACCTACAAGCACTCACAAGTACCTACAAGCACTCACAAGTACCTACAAGCACCTACAAGCACCCACAAGTACCTACAAGCACCATTTTTTTGCAGTCCCAAAGGCAGTTGGTTACATAATTTATTAGTGTGGGGGACGTTTTCCAACTTAACTTGTTAGCTCACACAAAGCTAGGTCCCCTTGTTTTTCAACCACCAAGAAATTTGAACCAAATAGCTTAAAAAGTGCTAACATCATAAACTGACTCTTTACACTGCTTAAATATCGCAGATTGGAATGGTTTTGAAAATTTAAAATTAAACATACTTAGACTTAATTATAGTCAATGAAAATCGCATAGCGCAACGTTAGGTGTTGTACCTTCCATTTAAAACCGTTTTCAAGTCTAACAAACGTATAGTTTTTCTATAATCGGAGTAACCGGAATGTTTTTTTCCAAAAATTTCCCATGTTATTTCTATGGGAAAAATTCCTGTTTTTCATAAAAAGGTGTGAAAATTTTATGGAAATGAAAACCACCCTTAGCAACTTTATTTTTTATAAAATTAACTAATTAATGGATCTCTTTGAAATTTTAACTACTTATTGTGGGTCAGAATTGTAGTTCTGTCAAATTTTTTAAAAAAAGTTAATGCAATACAAAAAAAACTACATCCAAACAAAAAACCCTCCTTATACATTAAGAGCAGTATGAAGTCATATCTAAGAGAGCTACCGCGTTCTCTCAGAATACAGGCCTAACGCGAAATACCGCGTGCGTGATAGTTAATTAATAGTTTATGGCATTGGTCGGGTTGCATGATTATTTTGGGGGATTGTCGGGGTAACCGTACCTTTAGAATAGTAGTAGGAATTGTTATTTAGAATATTAAAGCAATGTATAGTATTAGTTTATTTTTAATGCGAAAGATAGTTTGCATTTATAGTTATAGAGCTCATTGTTTAAAGTCCATAAATTAGTAGTTGGACAATTTAAATTCAAATAGTCGTAAAAGAAGTTAAAATAAAATTATGATTGGTATGGCGAATATATGAGCGTTGATTCCTACCTTATTAATTAGTAGTAGTAGTATATGTCAACGATACCTAAAAAGTTCGTTACAGTAGGTCTCATTACATAAAATTATTAGTTTGAAAGAGGTATTTTCCGCTTCCGCTATTCGAATAATATAACCTCAATGCCCATGACTCAGCTTTGGTCTTTTTTTCTTGGGGGGAGGCTTTGGTGCATAGCGTATTCCCCAACTCCGATTGCTTTCATTAAATGTAAAAAAATATGTAACTCTATTAAGTTAGCGAGTTTTGACAAATACTGGAGAATACATGGCAGTATCTCGATTTAACAAGTCTGCAATTCTTGTATTAGTATTTGAAAATAATAATAATAATCTAATAATAATATGAATTGTTCCATGATTAATTTATCTTTACATTTAACGTTTTTCTACATAGTTTTCAAAATGACTGAAAAAAACGGCGGTGAAATATCATGCTGAATGTTCAGCACAGAAGTTGGCACAATATATTTCAAGTTTATTTTTTAAACAAAGCATCATTTATCCAAACCAGTTATCAGTGAAAGGCGCGTTTGGTTATTTAAACGGGATTCCACCTCAAATAATTTGCGATGCCCTGGAGTACAATAAAGTTGCTCATATTTATGACAACCCCAATAAAATAATGGTTTTATTGTATCATCTGTGGGACAACAGCTCTGATGTTAAAATGTCTATCGGGAGCTACTCCTTGAAAAATAGTAATATCTGTTTTTTAAATGACAAGAGGTAAATTGTTTGTAACTAATGTGTTAAGACACTCAATTTAAATATTTACTATTTTTTTAATTAAAATTCCTTCGAATGATTTGGAAAAAAATGGTCGTTTACTAGGCATTTACGAGACAGATTTACCTAAATCATCTGAAATGTAATGTTTTCAATTTCACTTTTATGTCTATAGATCCGTCGCCTACTTAAGTTACTAGCTTTGACACTTTATTTCTTATATGGGATTCCCTTAACCAAATAAAATCATTGGGCAAGTTTATTGCTGTTCACTTAAAGGGACGACGGATGTATTCGCTACCACAAAATGGCTTCATTGCTATATAGTTAATTTTTAATTTTACATGAACCTTATTGATCAGAAATCAAAGCTTGCCGGCACCTGTAATAGTTTTGGATTCCGATGAAATTGACGAGGCAGATGAACTCGAGTTAAGCTCTTTCATCAAAAAGTAAGTAATTTTGGTGGCGATAGATGTTTGTTTGAATACTATATACTGTCAAACCGTTTATAAAGTACAATGTTTGGAATAGTTATTTGTAGATACGCCTTAAACAGCGTTAAAGTTTAAAAATAAATATTCTATTCTTTTCTTAATTTTCAAGTAACGAAGAAATGTTTGATGTGGCTGCTGGTGGCGCTGAGTCGTCACCTGAAAAAACTGAGGAAACTTCAGTTCACCAACCAAACACTCCTTGTAAAGGAGCGGAAAAGGCTGGTGGAATCAGCACGCCAAATAAAACTTCGGTAAACGAAGATGTTTTTTCCAGCAGAAATTAACGTTAAAATTATTTCAATTAACTGTTTGACCTGTTAGACTATAGAATGATATGAACTTGTCGTTTTTTATTAAGTCTGATGCATACAGTTCTGTACTAAGTGTTTCAACTCGATTATTTACTATATTATTAGCACATTGGAAACCACACGGAGTAAAGCAAAATAATTTTTGCCCAAGTATAATATTATTATAATAACAAGTTTATATTATTTAAAAAGGATTGAAGCTTCTAGGGTTGATTTTTTTTGTTTTTTTAAGAAAATTATTTTCCAAAGTCAAATGATGGGTTTAGTGCTAATTGAATATATCTTCGGGTCTACTGATCCCAATGTCCTTAAATTTGAATGAGGGGTGTGTAACAGTCTGGTCTATTACATAAAAAAGAATAAATTTCTTAAAGTGGATAAAGTTTTTTTAATAAACTTTAATTTCCAATGTCCAATATTTTAAATTCAGTACTTACAACCGTTTTCTAAGGTAAAAGAAATCGAACCCCATCTTCCTAGTCCAAAAACATGGCTTTTAGAGAGATTAAAAAGCCTAGACCTCTTGAACCAATTTTCTAAGACTTGTAAGAAGGCCAGATGTCTCGAAAGCCTTCTTGGTGATGCCCTCACAACATTGCAAGCCATTCTGTCCATAGTCAAACTATTTCATCAACTCCGGAGCAGTTGAATTACTCAGAAAATGAAGTCTTTTATTAAGCGAAAGAGGTATCGGTATTTGCTAATGATACTGATGAAACGGTAATGCATTCAAATGTAAAGTCTATCACACAAGAAGGTTCTAAATGTCCCCGAATAAGCAGATAACGGCTTTGAGGAAGCTTTTTTATTCTTGGCCGTCCTTGATAACTAAGTATAATTTTAAACTATATCCCCACTTAATATTTGTGTTTTTACCAACAGTAACTGGTATTATGATACTTTTCTCCAACGTTCTTCAGTTAGTTAGGCTTTTGGAACAAAAGTTTTGTTTAATTATAAGATATCTAGTGTCATGTGTAAGGAATATGTTTATTATCGGAAAGAGGGTGAGAGTACTGTAAGCCCTACAAAACTGGTAGGCTTACCCTAGAGTAATACAGCACTGTTTCAATACAATAATTTATTCTCACTCACCCAGTCATCGTTTAAAGTTTAAAATCAAAAGTACAAAATAAAATACAAGGTAAAAAGCAGAGCTTCCTCTCTTCGGTGAGCAGCCAAAAGATAAAAAAGCCCCCTCCTGGTCCCCGGTCCCTCCTTTTATAGACACAGGGTCTCGAGTCGGGTCTAAGGGTTCCTTCCCCCTTGACTTTTGGTCAAGGGGTTAAGTCTCTGTCGGTACTCCGACGAGGACAGTTGCGCGGTGCAATAGAACTTTCTTAGACCCCCCTGATAGTTTTACAAGCGTATGCTCGTTCCGCTGCCACCCCAAGCTCGCTAATTTTAACGTTATGAGGAGCAACGGCCTACCAGGGGTAACGCCATTTCGCGTTTGCGATATGGCCGTTACAACTCCCCCACCCAAAAAATACTTAATGGGTAGGGCTGTGCTATTCCAACGCTGGGAAGAACAGGTCTTCCTCCTCCTCCAGCAATGGCGAAAAATCTAACGCGTCCGAGAATTCGGACGCGCTCGATGCGTGGGCCCCCGGTGGAGATGGAGCCGCGGCTGCGGCACCATGCTCGACTCCACTCACCCCGACGAGGTCGTCAGGGGTGAGGGTCCTCCCCCTAAAAACATTGGGGGTTGGGCCCCCAACACGGCTGGTCATCAGGCCAGCCGGCCACCTGGCGTCACTGCTATACACTTGGCCCGAGTGGCACCAAGTAGCGACGCTTCGCCTACTTGGCTGTTGGGGCCCTTTTGTTGTCTTCTTCGGTGGGGCGGGTGCCCTTCCCACCCGCTGTCCCGCGGCGCCTTGTTGCTGCGGCGGTTGGTGTTGGGCCTGGCCGCCCAGGGCCACCGCCACCACTGGTCCGCCCCCTTGACGCCGGGCGCTACTTCCGTTGCCGTTGCAACGGCATTTGGTACAACTATTTAAGTCGCGCGTATGCGCAAGATAAATTAGTCTTTTGGTAATCGTAAGGTTTCTTACAATTCCCAAGGGTTAAATGAAAAGAGTGTCGTGGTTTCCCCCACCCAAAAACGTTACAAAGGGTTTCCTCTGGTGGAACGTAAATTGTACCTATGGCGAGGAACACTCTTCTCGCTCTCTCTCCGCTCTCTCCTATTACGTTTAGGCTTAGCTATATCGATAGGTGAGTTTTCACCTGCGATTTCGCCATCCTGCGGAGAGTCTCCCGTCCAAGGTGGAGTGTACCGTTTCAGGTTTGAAACGTGAGAGATACCAGCGAATTTTCGCGTAGTTTCCTCCTCCAACCTGTACGTCAACGGGGTAGTTCTTTCCTGCACTACAAATGGGCCGTCGTACTTTTTCGCGAGCGAAGCCGTGAAACCACGACTCGCATCGGAAAGTGGGTGCGTACGGCGCAAAACAAGGTCGCCACGTCGAAAATACACGTGCCTCCGACGCTTGTCGTAGTGCAGTTTCTGCTTTAGCTTCGAGTCCTGCATGTTAAGCCCTGCATGATGTCATCGATCATGCAGCCTAACCTTCAGTCTCTCAGCGTATAGATCTGGGTTTCGGTTCTGGTAAATATTTACCGGTTCCAATTCCCAATCTAGTGGAGCGCAGAGCTCCCTACCGAAATTCATCGCCGCGGGCGTGAACCCAGTCGAGCTGTTTTCAGCCGACCTTAAGGCGAAGCCCAACTCAGGAATACGAGCATCCCAATCCCTATGTTTCTCAATATAAGAAATAATCATAGGCTTGATATTCCTATTCATGCGCTCAGTAATGTTTGCCTGAGCATGATACGGAGATGTATTTTTCGGGCGTATACCCAATCTTTTACATGTCTCCTTGAATTTCGGACGAAAACACAGAAGCATTATCAGTAATCAGTTCCTTTGGGAATCCAAATCGACAGAAAACTTCAAATAACTTCTCCCATATTTTCTCCGTAGTCATTTTTCGTAAGGGGTAGGTTTCTACCCACTTAGTGAAATGGTCTACGATGACGAGCAGGTATTGATTACCCTTGGAGCTGCGGGTATAGGGACCCATGAGATCACAGGTCACTAATTCCCACGGCCTTTCGCTACGAACGCTTGATAGCAGTCCGGGCTTTAATTGTGCAGATGGCTTCGATTTTTGACACATCTCACAACCCCGAACATACTTCAAAACGTCGCGCTTCATACCCGACCACGTGACTCGGGATTGTAAACGTTTATACGTTTTACAAACACCCAGGTGGCCGGCAAGGGGCTCGTCGTGAAAATATTTAATTGCCTCTAGCCTCAAGCTTCGAGGTAGTACTACCTTCCAAGCTTTCTCTAGGGCATCCTCATCTTCCTCGTCCCATGGTGCGAAGTATCTTAATAGAAGACCGTCTTGATCCATTACATACTGATCCAATACTGCCCCGGCCTTTATTGCCGTTTCCGGGTCTACAGAGCTTCTAACACGCTCTAACTCCTCGATTAAACGAGATAACTCTGGATCAGTAGCTTGGGATTTTATTATCGCCTCTCTATTAAAAGGTAAACCCAACTTGGGTGTGTTACCCCCCACTACTTCATTTGCAACCAATATGACGGCTTCTTCATCGGCCAATTCGGTTTCGATTGGTGCCCGACTTAGAGCATCGGCTACCAAATTTAATTTACCAGGGCGGTATCGCACCTCGTAATTAAATGGTTGGAGGCCTAGAGACCAGCGGGCTAATCTTCCAACTGGCTCTTTCATCTTTTTAAGCCATTGAAGGGCCTGATGGTCGGTTTCGATTATCACATCAGTACCTTCAACGTACATTTTAAATTTCTTGAGAGCGAATACTACTGCAAGACATTCTAACTCTGTAGTGGAATAATTACGCTCTGCTGGAGTCAGCCCACGACTTATAAACCAGATAGGCATTAATCCTCTATCTGTCTCTTGTGCCAATACTGCACCCAAGCCGTGGCTACTAGCATCGGTTTGAATAAGAAATTTCTTATTCAAATCCGGGAGAGCTAATTCCGAGGTACTCTTTACCTTTTCCACTAACTCCCTCATAGCGTTGGTATGGGTTTCCTCCCAACGCCACGTGGAATCCTTCTTAAATAGTTATACAAAGGACGAGCTATTCCCGCAAAGTTTGGTATAAACTGGCGGTAATAACCTATCATGCCAAGAAATCTTTGTAATGATTTCACGTCTCGAGGGATCGGGAATTCCTCAATCGCTCGAAACTTATCCGGGTTTGGCATACAGCGCCCTGGACCAACCTTATAACCGAGAAGATTAACGGTATTCGTGCAAAGTTGCACCTTGCTCGGATTAATAGTTAATCCGGCATCTTTAAGGCGGCCTAGAATTTCTCGAATGTGAATCAAATGATCCTCAAACGTCTCGGAATATATGGTGATATCATCATAAAAACCGAGAGCGAAATTCCATTTACAGGGTCCTAACACACGGTCAACTAATCGCATGAAAGTTGCCGGTGCGTTTTTAAGTCCAAAGGGCATCTTTACGAATTCGTAAAGTCCCCTATGGCACACGAAAGCTGTCTTTTGTATATCGCTATTTTCATCTTAACTTGAAGGAAGCCCTTTGTTAAATCTATAGTCGTAAAGTACCGCGCCTTCCCTAAATACGCTAAGATATCTGGTATCGAAGGCATTGGATACCTATCGGCGGTAGTCACGTCATTTAACCTCCGCACATCTACACAAAGCCGTTTGATCTCACCCGGCTTTGGGTTAGCTTTTTCAACAAGAACTATCGGGGACGCCCAGGGACTATTGGATGGTCGTATAACTCCCAGTTCCAACAACTCATCAAAAGCCCTGTCGATCTCCTCCCTCTTCTTATTGCTAACCGGACGGGGATGACACGCTATAGGCCTAGCGTCACCCGTCTCTATAGAGTGCTCAATTAGCGAGGTTTCGCCAGGTTTCTTTGTGAATATACTTTGGAATTCCGAAAGCATATCCACCAACCTAGCTCTTTCATCTTTGCTACAGGTCGATTTCGACGCTAAAGCTTTTAACACATTTAAGGGGTCTTTTTCACTTTTGACGATTTCGCCAAAGCAATTAGACGCCCCTTTTTCCATTTCTTCGGTATCGAACGGGATGACTTTTTGAGGGAAGGGGCCGATTGACCACCCACCTTCACTTAACCTAATGTCTATACCCGTTCCTCGAAGAAAATCTCTCCCAAAAATAACTGAGGGTGTAAGACCTCGGACAATAAGAAAGCGCTGCCTTCTTTTCCCTCCGGGCCAATATACCTGGAGACGGATATCTCCGGCTACGCGGCATGTGCCGCGACCGAATCTAACCATTGTCCTATTAGCTTTTATCGCCATTTCGCGTTCTTCAAACATGGGTATGAATTCATCGCCCAACAAAGAAACTGACGATCCGCTATCTAACAAGCCAAGGAACGATTGCCCCATAGCTTGAAATCTCAATAATGGGGGAGTTTTCCCGCCAAAATCGGAACAGCGATTAACCGATGGCGCGAAAATTCGAGTTTTCGAATTTCTTGCCTGGTTTTTGGCCCTCGTTATTTTATTTCTAAAACCATACCGAGGCCCCTCCCAAGAATAATTCGGATTTCCGTTTATCTTGGTTGCCTCGGCTTCCCATTTCCCGGATTATTGCAATCCCTTTGGAAATGTCCGGGTTGGTTGCACTTGTAACAGCGCCCAATACCCCGATTACTTTTCCTTTGGACTGGATTTCCGCCATTGGAATGCGCATTAAAAGTAGCATCTGCTCTTTTACCTGAGCGAGTGTTCACTCCGCTCAACGCCTGTCTCTGTACTCTAAAATAAGAGTACGGATCTAAGGCTGCTAAGCCTACTCCCACCTGATTTTCCGAAAATGCGTTTACATTTGAGGAAACTGACATACTAACGGCATTATTAACCGATTGAAGCGATTGCTCAATCGAAATACCTGCCCCATATGCCAGACCAGGCTCTAAAGACTCCGCCATTGACGGTGGGGGTCTGTACATTACCTCGGCTAGGAGATCAGATTGAATAATCTTAGCCTCCTCAGCCAATTCAGTTAGGGTAGCGAAAGCTTTCCCCCTTAGCATTCTACGGTATGTCGGATGACACTGCCGTAGGACGCGCTGAATTTGTACCGACTCAGACTCCGGTGTTTCTAATCGGTGAGAATACTCCGATAAACAATGGATGTACTGAGTCAGCGGTTCATTCTCGCCTTGAGTTCGGTTATCCAACTCAAGTTGAATGCGCCTAGAGTAATCAGTAGCCTGATACTCTTTTCTAAAACAATCTCGGAATTCCGAAAGGTTTTTGAAAGCGGCTGAACCCCCCACAAATTTAAACCAGCGATCGGCCGGCCCTTGTAAAGACAAAGGGATCACGTGAAAAAGGATATCCTTATCACTATAGCCGGTCGCTGATTGATACCGCAGAAGAGCCTCGAGGAAATCCATCGGAGATTTCTCATCTGCGGGTCCTAAATAGGTTGGAGCGTCTACTCGCAACCTTACCTGGGGAGTTTGCGTTGGATTTCCAACGTTAGCTGCCCCACTACCTGAGACAAAACCTTGAAAGGCTTGACGCAGGGCATCACTAATAAGTTGGCTCATTTGTAGCGCCGGATCTCCGGTCACTGCGCCTTCACCATTATTAGCGGAAACCCCGGATCTAGTTTCCGGCATAATTAAATAATAGCGAAATCGCTATATCTAATTTTACTTAACTCTACTAACTATCAATCAACTAAATCGGCTCGCGACCCAAACACTCTTTCGATTTAAACTTAGAGAAATTAAACTAAGTACATGTATTACTCTATGTTCTCAAAGCCCCACGTTGGGCGCCAGTTTGTAAGCCCTACAAAACTGGTAGGCTTACCCTAGAGTAATACAGCACTGTTTCAATACAATAATTTATTCTCACTCACCCAGTCATCGTTTAAAGTTTAAAATCAAAAGTACAAAATAAAATACAAGGTAAAAAGCAGAGCTTCCTCTCTTCGGTGAGCAGCCAAAAGATAAAAAAGCCCCCTCCTGGTCCCCGGTCCCTCCTTTTATAGACACAGGGTCTCGAGTCGGGTCTAAGGGTTCCTTCCCCCTTGACTTTTGGTCAAGGGGTTAAGTCTCTGTCGGTACTCCGACGAGGACAGTTGCGCGGTGCAATAGAACTTTCTTAGACCCCCCTGATAGTTTTACAAGCGTATGCTCGTTCCGCTGCCACCCCAAGCTCGCTAATTTTAACGTTATGAGGAGCAACGGCCTACCAGGGGTAACGCCATTTCGCGTTTGCGATATGGCCGTTACAGTACTAAACTTTTCATTTGGACGAAGCTCATTAATTTTGAACATTTTTAACCATTTTTAGATATAATATATAATAATTGTAACACACCTTTCATTAAAACATCAGGTCAAACTAATCAATGGGACAAAAGATCTGACCAAAAGCTCTACCTCCTCCCATTGAACTTAATGTTAATATTTATTTCCTTCGAACTTTCCGCCGGTAGGCAAATCCAAAATTCGCACTTTTTTCTATAGCGCGATCAGTTTCAGTAGTCGAGCGCGTGAAGACAAAATTTAATTATCTTATTCCATTAACGTCACATCCGGTTAGTTACAAGGATCGCGTGAATGTAAATAACGATATTCTCGAACGTCAGTATTAAATCCAAAGGCACTAAAACTCATCCAAGCTATAGACAATAAGAGGAAACATGATTTGATGGGTTTCCCATTTTCATTGCCAAAAACTTTCACTTTGGCGTCGATTTAGGCCTATTGCCTCTATTCGGACTTAAGATACTCTAGTATAGATGGGAGTGGAAACATTTTTGACCTAATATCTCACCTATTGTCCCTACTTGGACTACCAGTTCTTTTCGTTTTATGATTTAATATTCACGACATACCCGCGTAAAATGAGTACAAAGCCGTAAACAGATGACACGATAGAAGCCAAATGAGTACATATTTGTGTACAAGTGGAATAAGCGATATCCAGTAGACAATTGAGTCCTGGATCTGAGTTGGAGGCACCATAGAAAATAATGCGTTCATCATTTCCTTTCCCAAAAAAAAATAACTTCGAAAGCATTTTTGGCCTATTGACGCTACTCGGTCCATCTATACTCTAATCTATACAACAATGAATCTATTACTAAAAAATTGTTCTTGTAAGTTCTAAGTTTTTTAACACCATACCCATTAAAGCGTATAAAGCTGAAAGCGAGGGATATTTGGTATCAATCTGGAAATATCTTATTAGGAGAAAACATTTAAAAATGGTTAAATTGTTTATGAACTTCATTGAAGGAACGCGTGGCCGTCGAGGAGGAAGGCGAGGTGGTGGAAATCGTAGGCCTGGCACACGACTGTGCTACGCCTGTAGGCAGTTTGGCCATCAGCCTGCCAACTGTCCGCTGTTCATAGGTAACGTATATTGTTTTTATAGAGTTTTATTAGCGATAGGTTAGCGTAATATGGGGAAACTAATATTATTTTTATTCATTAATATATGTTCATTAGCTTTACAACAGCGAGCTCCTACCCAGCCAGCGGCCACACAGCCATCGTCCACACTGCCTGGTTTTCATACGGAAATTATAAGGAAAAATAATTACTGGTAATTGATTATGTTTTTGGGCTATTTGAATAGGTTAATGGTGAATAATTATGTTAAAATTTAAAATTCCTTTATCAATGATAATTATTTTGCTTTATTTCTTTTTTATATATAGATGAAACCAAATAAAACGTACTAATTCCGAACACGCTTTTTTAATCCATTACTTTGCAACTTTTGCGATGAAAAAAGGGGGCGGGGTAGACAACACTCAGCAAATCGAGACATACAAGGGGACGTAATCTAATTTTTCTAAGGCTCATAAGGCTAATAACATTATGTTCCCTTTACACCGATGATGGCAGAGAAACTACTAAAGGAATAGCAACTAGGGGCTCTTGTTGTTACAGGCAACAGTTCTATTTCTGCTTCCGGTTATGACGTCTTTATTTTGACGTTAGAAAGCAGGCGGCGCTTAATTTTAAATTCAAACCCTGGCTTCTGCTTATGTTGCCAGAGCATCTCTGGAGTAAAGGCTGAAGAGCTCGAATTTTAGTAAATAGATCAAAATATAAGTTTATCATAATAATAATTCCAATTTTTGAGATGATAAATGTGACACCAAATATATTTAAAATCAACTCTTGATGAATTGAAGATAAGGCTTCCCCAAGAATATACAGATCCTGATATTAAAACTATTGTTGAAACTAATCCAGTTATGCAACAATCAGCTAAGTTTAAGCAAGCTGCACTCTATATTACACCATTCAATTACAATAAAATCATACACCACAAGGGAAGAATACTTGCAAAAAGTAAATTATTTATGTCGTAAAGAACGAAAAAATGCAAGTATTTTAGAATGGAACCTAACTAGTAGGAGTGTGCAAATACGACTTTTTGGGTATCGAACCGGTTATCGAATACTAAAAAATTTTCCTTATCAAATACCGAATCGAATAGTTTATTCCAAATCGAATACCGAATAGTTAGGCCTTGGTAAATATTTTACTAACCGATTAATCGCGAATAGTTAAGACAAGTATTCACGAATAGTTAACCCTAATACTCGCGAATACAAAGCAATGAGGAAAACATTTAGAAGCTCCTAAATTTCAAAATACCTCTCCTAATTGGTGACCAAGTATTTTTTAAACTTTTCCTAGACAGTTGATGGTAGTTTTTGATGGAGGACAAATAAAATCGGGATGATATTTTTTAAAATGACGTGGGTCTCTCTAGTGCCAAGGACCTAAATTTATGGTAGTCGAACTTTAATCGAATAGTCAGTTCGGTATTCGATATTCCATAAAGAAGGGTTTTTAAATTTCTGGCCGCCATTTTAAAAGATGGCAACATATCGAGCCCAAAATTCCATTCAGCCCGTCTAGAGGTTAAAGGAAAGCAGTGTACAAAATATTTGCGAAATCGGTTGAAACGCGCGGACGTTTTTGCATAGAAAAGATTTTAAACATTTCTGGGCGCCATTTTTTAAGGTGACGGCGGATTGGAAAAACCTTTCTTAGCACGCGCGTACTACTAGGGCAAGCGGTTTGGGCTGGGCGTTGATTATCAGTCAGTCTTTCAGTCTGTCAGGACTTTGATTTATATAGATATAGATGGTCCTAGTACAAAAAAACCCTCACATCATTTACTATGAAATAAAAACCCACCAATGTCATTATTATGAAATTAAAAATACCGTATTAATTTCATATTTATGAATTTTTAAGAAAATACCCCACTTATATTTGTAGAACTTACAAAAAAAACCGGTATAGATCGTTTTCACACATGGAGGATTCATACCATCCGGACTATCTGGCGGACTAAAACCCGTCTGCTTTTGTCCTCCAGATATTTAGGCTTCCTGGTGAAAATGGAATGAATTCTCCATAACTAATAGAAAATACATTTACATTGGGATCGTATCCAGGCGTTTTCTCTGTGACACATCAAACACTAACGTAATGAACAAACTCAACCTTCAATCGCAACCATTTTACTGGGTGCTGAGAAATCTTAAAACACTATGACACTTGGTATTAGGTTAATAGCTTTACATTACCGCCGTACGCGTACTTCTACCCAGTTATGCCCTTCTGCTATCTAAAGTTACAGTAGTGTTTCTCAAATTCAAGGCTATTGAAATTGTCTGTGACTTCGAAACAAGTTGGGTAATGGCAATAACCCATACTCCACATTTTGGGAGATTTTCTCGTTTTTGGGGCAAATGTTTGGGGGGCCATATCTCTGAAACTAAATGTTGTAGACCCCATGTTCTTTGATACGTTTCACTCAGTTTGGTCCAATAAACACGCTACTTAATTTGTGATGGACCTTTCAAAAACACCCTGTATATTCAGTGATCGTTTCGCCTGGTTTTTTATCACGCTTGTAAAACTCTCGACTATTTCCATCAGGACTGGTTCAAATTGGGCGGAGAGAATGGTCATCAACTGGTCGTACGTTTTCGTTTGTGGCTTGTCTGGTGCTACTATGGTCCATAGTAGAGTGTATGTGGCGGTACCGATGACCGTCAGGAGGATTGCCCTTTTCTGTTTTTGGACTTCTTGATTATGCGTGGCGTTGGCTTCACAGGTGGGTTTTTCTTTGATTCCATTTGCGAGGAACACTAGTTCTAGACGTTCCGAATATATCAGCCATTTGTCGTTGCTTGGATTGAAAGGCGGAAATTGTCCTATGGCAGTTTGTACTTTCGTCATTTTCGCTGTTGTTGTTTATGATCTTGCGATGTTTGTACGCGGTGTGCGCACGGGATAACTTGATTATGGTTGCGGGGCCGCAGTTTGTGACAGTGGCGCGATGATGGTACGCGTCGTGGTGTTATGCCTATTACTTTATTGGACTACTGCTACTGAGCTCGACTTTTGCGCGATAGTCCGTATCCTATGTCCGTCGCCATTTGTTGGGTGTGTAGATATCGTAATACACAATCTAATTATAATAGTAATTATTTCTCTAGTTCATTTCTTACAACTACACGTTCCGAGCCGCCCTACATAATGGCTTATTCGATTCCCGTAATCTTAAATGTAAACTAGGAAGCAAAGCCCCCTTTGGTCATTAATCCTCAAGATAAAACATTAAAATATATATATATGTCTACTGTATAAAAAACAAAAATATTAAGACGCTAAAACATACAAATGAAGCCAGAAGCGAAGCCGTATGCAGTTGCTATCCCAAGACGTTGCCTCGGAGAGTCGACCGATCGCCATGAATCATTAAACCTTTCCAATTTGCCGTAGCGTCCATGGCATACCATCTCAATGGATATGTTGCACCATACCGGAAAGCACTATTTGGTAATCATTGATCAGTATTCCAAATTTATTGAACAGCCCCGATAAAATACCAAACTTACAAAACCGTCATCAACATAACTAAGCACGGCATGGCATCCCGGATATTGTTCGAAGTGACAACGGCGCCAATTTGTCAGCCACCAGGACGAGGGAATATGCTGAATATGCAAAGGTATTTGGATTCAAATCGATCACAATCAGGCCAGAGTACCCCAAAAGCAATGGATTTGCAGAAGCAGCGGTGAAGATCGTGAGAAATCTTCTCAAGAAATCACATGATCTATCACGAGGACTTCTAGCGTACAGATCCACTCCAATGACAAATGGATTCAGTCCCGCACAACTACTAATGAACAGACGGTTAAGAACCGCGCTCCCAATGACGTCCATATCTTTGAGACCATAGATCCCTCTGCAAGCAGTTGTACGAGAGAAGGCACAATCCCACCAACAAGGCCAAAAAATTAAATTTTTATCGTCGCCATGGAGTGAAAGAACTGCTCGAATTACAACCTGGAGACAGGGTATGGATAATTGTTGTGTATGCTTGATTTTCTCAGATTGAATATGGTCAGGAAGAAAACTTAATAGTGTTTATTTACAGTAGTTACAAAAGTCGACGTATGATCCCGATCTGGTAAAAACCCTTCGTATTTATAGATACAGAATTTGTTATCTTATCGTTTAAAAGAATAAAGTAGTTAAAAGTTCCAAAAACATTAAAGTGTGTTAGCCACGACACTCATTTTTGAGAGTGAGCGAGTGTTTCCTTTCTAACCAACGAGAAGGCCACACTATGAGAGAAAAATCCCAATTAATTATGATATTACAAAGAAAAGTTCGTGGTTTTTGGTGTAATGCCAAACTTTGATGGGAAAAACTACCTCCTTAGGAAGGAATTAGTTTTTATATGAGATTTTAAATTAGGTTCCTGGCTCAACGTCGAGCTGAACGTATTTATGTTTCTAATTTTTCTTTGCCTTATTGCATACGGTGCTACAAAAATAGGGTGGGGAATTTTTCTCAAAATATATTTTATTTTTTTTTCACTTTTGGTGATACCAAACATGGCACACCCAACATGAAACCATACCCTGAAGCCATGTTATGAACTATTTTTACAATAGGTTTGTTATCCTTCACTTTTAAAGGGCGATCAAAAATACATTCTGGAAAATTCACGAAAGTTCCAGTTTTTACACAGGCGGTTATATATTTTCTTAATTCACTCTTTTTAAACCTAATGCAGCTAGGATTCAAACCCAAAGCTATTAACTAAGCCATTCCAAGCGATAGTGGTCCATAATTGTTACTGTCAGCCTGATTTTGAACATTAACAAACTCTACCTTTAACTTTTTACCACCATATTTAAAATGTTACACACTTGATTTCTGGCGCATAACAGTGCGGCAATGTAATATATATTCTAACTGTACCGGTTGGACAACCAACAGTTAAAACAATTACCCAGTGTTGTTTAGTTAAACAATGTAAAATTTTAATCATGTTCTTATCTGCTTTTTCAAAACTCAATTTAAAAGCGAAACTTAATGGCTGAAAGCCACTTATTCTGGGGAACCTTTGGCTAATAGTTTTGAAAAGGACACTATAATTTTGCTGCAATAGTACTCATCTTTGCTATCTAGCCTATGATGAATATCATTAAGAATGGACTTATTAGTTACATTAATTAAAGGAATAGGATCATTACATAGTTTCGGTTGTTTAGGTTTTATGCATTTAACTGGTTCACTTTATAAACTGTCTTTCTTTTCTCTTATTAGAGAATTGACACCACCCTTTAACAGATTTTTTCGGCCTACCCCTGCGCGCTTTAACTATAGGAACTTTCAATTTATCCCTAAGAATAGTTAACCCCATTTGAAAGCAACAGGGAAACTTTCTGGAGGGACTCTCAATTTAGGTGAGCTCTGAGCAAGGGGAGTGGCTGTAGAAGTATTTTCACTTAAAGAGTGACAAGCAGCAAAATCAAAAAAACTGAGATTTTGTGCCTAAAAGGTAGAGCAGAAAAAATTATCCAAGAAAATATATACTTTTAGTACATTCAGAATACATTTTATAGTCGCAAAATTGAAAAAACCAAAATTGGCAAAATTTAAAGTCTGACAAATTTCTGGGGGGCTCTATTTTAAATAGAGCCCCCCCAGGCGCCAGTGATTACAGACATTGGAGATTCTCGTTCCGATTTCCCGCGCTTACTGCCTTGAGCGCGTGACTATAGAGGGCGACAGGGCGTTGACGGGTCACGGGTGCGAAGCGCGCTCTCGAGTTGGCGAAACATATGCTTTTCTACGCGCCGGAAATAGTTTTAAGCCACGCCCCTAAATTGAAAATTTGAATTTCGCCGGGAATTTTTTGTGTAAAACGGTGTTTTGTAATTCTTATTGTGAAAAAACGACAGAATATCTTTAAGTGAAATTTTGTATGAGCACGTTTTACATCATTCCTCACCCAAAAAAATAGGTTTCAATTAAATTTAATTTTCTGCACCTCCCCCTTTAAGGTATTTACACAGTCAAAGGACAATGGGGCAATTGCAGTGGTTTCTGTTACAAGCGACGATAAAGCGCCACTTTCAAAAACTATCCTATCACAGATACCTTCTGCATGTGAAAATTCCTATACACTTAAGCTACTAGCAGGAGTCTTTAAATAAGATGGTTTCATATTGCTCAAAATTATACTAGAATTCACCTCAATTGGGCTTGGTGGCTTGACTAAGTCAGATTTCTGCGGTGAACAAAGACTGTCAGAAGAATAACCATAGCATACTAAGGGATTGGGTTTCTTAACTGAAATATCAGCGGCCAACCCCGTAACATTGTTATTAACTACAGCTTGCCCTTGATTAAGTTCTAAATTTGAAGGCTCACTACTAACTCCAATATTATCACCTCTCTCACCATCATTTCCAATATTATCACCTCTCTCACCATCAACTCCAATATTATCACCTCTCTCACCATCAACTCCAATATTATCACCTCTATCACCATCTATAAGCTCCCCACCAACTCCAATGTTATCCCCTCTATCATCTGTAACCTCCCCACAAAAATCACTTCTATCCTCCTTTTCACTATATACAGGCTCCCCGCTAACCCCAATTATATTCTTCTGACAATAATTTTCAGACTCCTTAGTGTCCCATTGAGTAGAAGTTGAGTCTTTACTAGATACATACTTATTTGATGCCAAAATATCATTTTCAGTTTTACCTACAGACAAAGAAACCCTTTCATTTAACTGCCAAGCCCTCTGTAACTCTAATAAAAATGCGTACTTCTCTTTAAACTCAAGTGTACCGTCACTCGAAGCCAAATCACACAACTGTTTCGCCAAGGGTAAAAGCTTATTAAACTTTTGTTCTTTGGTTAGAACTTTTCCCCCTTTACGTGATGTGGTAACGCAAATTGCAACAGGTTCGCATGTTCCAGCATGCTGAAAAATATTCATCTTATTCCACCTATCATTAACTAAATCTTCATTAAAAATATCAATATTAGCCTGACTTCTTGCAAAAAATATATGTGAACATGGCAATCCATAATTTATGTTGAACTTGCAAGAACACCTGTTTTAAAGACTCAGATAATGTTTAAACCTTAACCTCCCCCTTATTTTTCGGAACTTTTACCTCTGATTTTAACTTATCAAACTCGTATCTATTACCCAAGTCTTCATATTTATGTGCCTGATCAAAAAGTACTTTAGTTGCGCCAACTGAACAAATTTCGTTTATTTTTAGGCGCAAATTGTCCATGTGATTGGTATTAATGGTGGTTTTGATTTCTTTGTAGCGTTTAACTGCTAAGTCATCCTCAATTTGCTTTTCAAATTTAATAAGCTCCCCAATTGCTTCAGATAACTTCATCCGGGAATTAAGATAATGTTTAATTTTACTATTATGACTCTCTAAATAATTATTAGTATTATTTCCTAATATTTTTAACCCACTTCTAAACAACATAACCCATTTTTCCTTACAGCTATCCCAATTAGTCTCGAAATACCCAAAACATTCTGCACTAGCAATTAATCTGAAACTTTCCTTATGCTTCTCGTAGCTCTCATTATCAAAAGAATAAACCATTCCCATTAAAAACCCCATTAAATCCCCTTTACTATTTCTACTTTCAGCATACTGATTTACCCTGCGCTTAAAGCAATTCAAGACGTGATATGTACAAAGTAGAACTTCGGCAGAAGGAATATGCTTGTTTACTAAGTTCATTTCTATAAAATCTTTATCTAGCATTACTAAATTTGTATTGCTAACGCAACTATTTACTTGAACAAATTTTGAATTGCATTTATCTATAGTAGCTGAATCTTCCCTTCTAACAAAAAGTAGCAAACTGGTCTACCATTAAGATTTGCATCTTCGCAGAGAATAACATAAAGGGGGAAGCCCTCTATATTATAAAAGTTCCATCCATAAAAAGAACAACGTTCATCTCATGGTACTTTAAGCATAAATCCCTCATAGTGGGGGTTTGAAATAATACGTATTCTAACTCATCATTTTCATCAACCTCAATACCAATAAGAGAATCCTAGGGTAACAGATGTTTAAGTTTGTCAATTAAAATCTCCCCTTGTGATATACCACCCTACTGTTCTGCCCTTAAATTTGCTCTTAGATTTTGTATATCTTTAGATGTAACAAGTTTTCCAAAATTATCAGACACAAACGCTTAAACTTGCAATATTGGGACCTTTAACTTCAGAATGGTTTCTACTCTATTGTTCTCTTCTCCATTTAATCTTCTGTTATTGGAATATTTACTAAAAATGGAGGGCTGGACAGGATGGTTGTGTATCAACTTACAGCAAGTAACCTTATAATTCGTTACACATTTAGACACCCTAAAAGAGAATTGGCAACGACGGGCATTGTGCTGTTGGTTTTCCCTAATTCCCTTACTTCTACAGCGAACATCACCATGATGTTTACAAGCATAATGACCAAATTTATACTTACCATCGTCGTCGAGTTTTGATGCCCGTTTACGAAATGGATGGCTGTTCTGCTTACACCACGATTCTATCGTCAATTCAACATCCTCCCAAGTGTCAAAAATGGCTCCATCAAAGATTGGCTCCATCTTTGTAACCTTTCCATCGTCCCCTCTGGCACAATCCTCAGAATCGGATGTTGCACCGCCACCAACTAGTATGGGACACTCCTGGTTCTGCATCTTCTTCCTGAAAGAACTCTTACACTTTGCCGTGTGATTAGTAACTGATTGCAAAGAACTATTACAATTTGTCATGCGATAAGCAGATTCCAAAGAACTCTTACACTTTGTCATATGATTAGCAGATTGCAAGGAACTCTTACACTTTGTCATATGATTAGCAGATTGCAAGGAACTCTTACACTTTGTCATGCAATTAGTAACTGATTGAAAAGAATCAATATTTAAAAGACCAAGGCAATCAAAACGGTTGAATGTAGAGACATTATACGACACTGAAGCTGGGGATTGGGGAAGCTGGGGATTGGGAAAGCTGAGCGACTGCACCTGGGGATTGGGAAACCTTAGCGACTGCAGCTGGGGATTGAGAAACCTTAGCGACTGCAGCTGGGGATTGGGAAACCCTTAGCGACTGCAGCTGGGGATTGGGAAACCTTAGCGACTGCAGCTGGGGATTTGGAAACCTTAGCGACTGCAGCTGGGGATTGGGAAAGCTGACAGCCTGCAGCTGGGGATTGAGAAACCTTAGCGACTGCAGCTGGGGATTGGGAAACCCTTAGCGACTGCAGCTGGGGATTGGGAAAGCTTAGCAACTACGGAAGCAGATTGGGAAAGCTTAGCAACTACGGAAGCAGATTGGGAAAGCTTAGCAACTACGGAAGCAGATTGGGAAAGCTTAGCAACTACGGAAGCAGATTGGGAAAGCTTAGCAACTACGGAAGCAGATTGCAAAATAATACAAGCAGGGCGAGAAGGAGGTAATGGAGGAATTACTTAATTCTTCGTATCGACTGGCCGGCATAGCTGGGGGTAAGTACAAGTTGCCTATTAATAATTTTGATTTATGAGGAAGTGCAACTTCGATAAAGACTGCTTCAAAGTCTCCTTCTAAGTCATGGCGTCTGAGACAGTTAACATTGCGAGAAACGGCTATAAGAGATCCTCCACCGTAACCGCGGCGGTCTGTTCGATGTACGGTAAAACTGTTGGGGAAGTAGTCAGGGCTAAAGCAATCTTCGGTAAGGAATGTTTCAGTTAAACAAAATATTTGGGAATTGATACATTGAAAATTGGCAAAAAATTCATCGGCCTTGGTTCGTAGACCGCGAACATTTTAATATGTTATATTGATGTTATTGGTCATTATGGTTGCTATTACTGACGGTCTGCGGGTCTACGATATCTGTGATTGAACGTGCGTCTTTTGGTACGAATTTCTGGTCATCCTTCAATAATCCATAAAAGTCGGTAATTAGAGTGTCTAAGGGGAAGATATCCGGATCCCGGAGTTTGCCGAATTCGTGGTCGTCACAAGTGACGTGAAAAGAGGAATAACTTGGATATTTTGTGTTCATGCGGGTACATTTGACCGTAGTTAGATTGGTATCAGATTGGATAAAATTCTGCAAATCCTCATTTGTTACCGTGTTTGGGAGTCTCGACACAAAGATAGCTTTTTATAAGGTTTTTTATTCTCTGCAGTTCGTGTGATTGCTTGTAGAGTATCTGATTTTTTCCCTCCTATCAGAAGTTTTTTCTGGCGGTTTCTGGGGGGCTGATTGGGAGCTTCGTTAAGTTTATGCTTAGCTGAAGGTTTTATATGACGTTTTTGTATTTTTTGGGAGTTGCTTTGGTTTTTATGGCCATGGAGTAATTTTTCTTTGCTTTTGAGTGAGTTACTGTAATAAAGCCGCTGTCGTGGGTGTCTAATTCGTCTGGTTGACTTGGTTCTTTATTAATAATTGGCCTATTGCCTAAACTAGCGAGATTGGACAAGATACTTTCGTTCTGGAATTTCACATTGTCAATTTCCACCTTTAGGGATATGTTTTCGGGTTTCAGGTCAATAATATCGAATTGGAGAGATTTTATTAAATTTGTGAGTGACTGCAGTGCCGAAAGCGTGTGGTCAAGTACACTGTCTTTCATTCTGCTAGAGCTTTTCAGGGTCATAAATGAGTTTAGGATCGCTGGTAAATCGCCATTATCGGTCCCTGAATGTATTAGTTCTTCGTCATTTAGGTCCGATTCATTATCAGATGTCGCGCGTAGGTTGGTTTTGGCTGGGGGAGTGTTTATGCCTTGTTCGCTGTAACGGTTAGATTTGCAGGTGTTGCATTTGAAAATGCTTTGACCTTTGTCATTGTAGAACGCAGGAATGTCATCCATTCTTATGTCATAGCAGACGGTATGAGAGTTCTGAGTGCAAATTTTCATGGAATATGTTTTTGCTTACCTGATATGCCGTGGTTGCATTTGCTGCAGAGGCCATTTGGTCCTGGTATTCCCAACGATTTTTTATCCTTGGGTGCCACTTTCTTGATTTGGCTATCGTCTTTTACAGCGCGAGCGTCCGCCATAAAGCTAAACGAAAAGACAGGCGTCCGGCGCTAAGCCTCGCGATAAAAATTTGTTATTTTAACGCGGTGAGGACGGAGCAGTTTTAGATGCGACTTATCCGAGCAACGGTATTCTTAAAAAAAAAAACAAAAAAAAAAAAATAAAATTCGAGATTAATATCAAATTTATAAAGAGGATCGAGTACTTAAGTCTAAGCTAGATAAACGATTACAGGTAATTAAGCTAGATTAACGATAACAGGTTTATTAAGCTAGATAAACGATTACAGGTAATTAAGCTAGATAAACGATTACAGGTAATTAAGCTAGATAAACGATTACAGGTTTATTAAGCTAGATTAACGATTACAGGTTTATTAAGCTAGATTAAATATTACAGGTAATTAAGCTAGATTAACGATTACAGGTAATTAAGCTAGATTAACGATTACAGGTAATTAAGCTAGATTAACGATTACAGGTAATTAAGCTAGATTAACGATTACAGGTATTTAAGCTAGATTAACGATTACAGGTAATTAAGCTAGATTAACGATTACAGGTAATTAAGCTAGATTAACGATTACAGGTAATTAAGCTAGATTAACGATTACAGGTAATTAAGCTAGATTAACGATTACAGGTAGTTAAGCTAGATTAACGATTACAGGTAATTAAGCTAGATTAACGATTACAGGTAATTAAGCTAGATTAACGATTACAGGTAATTAAGCTAGATTAACGATTACAGGTAATTAAGCTAGATCAACGATTACAGGTAATTAAGCTAGATTAACGATTACAGGTAATTAAGCTAGATTAGCGATTACAGCAAATTAAGCTAGATTAGCGATTACAGCTAATTAAGCTAGATTAGCGATTACAGCTAATTGAGCTAGATTAGCGATTACAGCTAAATAAGCTAGATTAGCGATTACAGCTAATTAAGCTAGATTAGCGATTACAGCTAATTAAGCTAGATTAGCGATTACAGCTAATTGAGCTAGATTAGCGATTACAGGTAATTTAGCTAGATTAGCGATTACAGGTAATTTAGCTAGATTAGCGATTACAGGTAATTTAGCTAGATTAGCGATTACAGGTAATTTAGCTAGATTAGCGATTACAGGTAATTAAGCTAGATTAGCGATTACAGCAAATTAAGCTAGATTAGCGATTACAGGTAATTAAGCTAGATTAAAGATTACAGGTAATTAAGCTAGATTAGCGATTACAGCTAATTAAGCTAGATTAGCGATTACAGCTAATTAAGCTGGATTAGCGATTACAGGTAATTAAGCTGGATTAGCGATTACAGGTAATTAAGCTGGATTAGCGATTACAGGTAATTAAGCTGGATTAGCGATTACAGGTAATTAAGCTGGATTAGCGATTACAGGTAATTAAGCTGGATTAGCGATTACAGGCAATTAAGCTGGATTAGCGATTACAGCTAATTAAGCTGGAATAGCGATTACAGCTAATTAAGCTGGAATAGCGATTACAGCTAATTAAGCTAGATTAGCGATTACAGCTAATTAAGCTAGATTAGCGATTACAGCTAATTAAGCTAGATTAGCGATTACAGCTAATTAAGCTAGATTAGCGATTACAGCTAATTTAGATAGATTAGCGATTACAGCTAATTAAGCTAGATTAGCGATTACAGCTAATTAAGCTAGATTAGCGATTGCAGCTAATTAAGCTAAATTAGCGATTGCAGCTAATTAAGCTAGATTAGCGATTACAGCTAATTAAGCTAGATTGCGATCCGGTGGCAGGCGAAATGGGTGTTAGCGATCCGGTGGCAGGCGAAATGGGTCTGGCGATCCGGTGGCAGGCAAAATGGAGGCTGGCGATCCGGTGGCAGGCGAAATGGGTGTTGGCGATCCGGTGGCAGGCAAAATGGAGGCTGGCGATCCGGTGGCAGGCGAAGAAGATGTTGGCGATCCGGTGGCAGACGAAGAGGGTGTTGGCGATCCGGTGGCAGACGAAGAGGGTGTTGGCGATCCGGTGGCAGGCGAAGAAGATGTTGGCGATCCGGTGGCAGGCGAAGAAGATGTTGGCGATCCGGTGGCAGGCGAAGAAAATGTTGGCGATCCGGTGGCAGACGAAGAGGGTGTTGGCGATCCGGTGGCAGGCGAAGAAGATGTTGGCGATCCGGTGGCAGGCGAAGAAGATGTTGGCGATCCGTTGGCAGACGAAGAGGGTGTTGGCGATCCGGTGGCAGGCGAAGAAGATATTGGCGATCCGGTTGGCGGCGAAGAAGATGTTGGCAATCCGGTGGCAGGCGAAGAAGATGTTGGCGATCCGGTGGCAGGCAAAATGGGTGCTGGATATCCGGTGGAAGACAAAATGGGTGCTGGCTATCCGGTGGAAGACAAAATGGGTGCTGGCTATCCGGTGGAAGACAAAATGGGTGCTGGCTATCCGGTGGCAGGCGATGTGGGTGATCTCTTAAGTCTCCTTTTTGCCTCGCGCCTTTTCTCTTTTTTTTTGCTTGTTCACTTGCTGGTGGAGTTCTTCACCAGTTAATTTATTTGTTGGAATCTTCAATAGTAACGTCATTGAAGAGAATTGGTGAGCATGTAATCATTCATCTTATAATTGAATTTGCGTCACTCGTTACTTGAAATTCTCCTTTACCGGGCCAAGGAGAATGGGTTACGGAGTCGTTTTGAAGAGTTGAAATCGTAGCTAGCTGTGATGTGAACTCCCACAACGGGTGAACGGGGTGCGTTGAAAAAGTGTAGATCGCATACTAGTAAAACGTTTACCCAAGTTCTACATTACCATAGAAACCAAACCTCTTGCCAGAACCCTGTAGCTCGCACCATCTAGTGCCGCGGTTTGGAGATTTAATGATAAAATAGAAGAAAGCCTTAGTTTTGGCGGTTTTGGGTTTGGCAAGGTCTTCATCTGTCTTTGATTGAAAGTTTTTCCAACAAATGTTTAATGTGAAAATGGGAAAATATTGTGGGTACAAAAGTTGTAAAAACTACAACACGTCAGATGAGTCCCGTAGTCAAAGCATAAAATATTACCCAGTTCCAAAACCAAGGAAAAACTATTTCAAATGTATGCGGTGGCTTATGGCAATAAACCGTAAGGATATAAGAACTCATAATGATGTTAAGTCACATCATTATGTCTGCTCTATGCATTTTATTGGTGGGAATAGGCCCACAGATTATAATCCTGATCCAGGGAATAGTTTTAGTTGTAGTACTAAAATTACAATCATAACCATTTATGATAGGCGAACATTACCTTGGAAAGCAAATCTTATTCAAATTATCAGCAAGCCCAAGGAACAGGTTTAACCTGGGTTGTGCATATTTAACAGGGTTCAAATTTTTCAAGTTGTTCGAAATTCAGCTTCAGGTGAAGCAAATCGGTTTTCCAAAAGTTATTGCTGAGCGAACAATTGAAATTACTCCAAACCAAAAAATCCAGGCCAAGAAAATGGCATCCAGCAATAATACAGTGGTGTATTTCGATAAAAGCTAGGTCTCCTTGTGCATACGAAGCCGTGCGTCAAGTAATTTCATTGCCTTCTCAGCGAACTCTTTATAAGTACTCTGTGGACCTAACTACAAAAAGTGGATTTAACGATGCCAGTCTCTTGGAAATGAGAGGAAATATTGATAGAGAAAATTTGGACGAACACCAAAAGTATTTCAAGTTAATCCTTGTCGAAATTCAAATAAAACAGGACCTGGTATTCAACAGCAGTACAGGAGAATTAATTGGAGCTGCAAATCTTAATGAATTCCGATATAAAGTGATTGAATTAGAAAATAACATTAAAAGAAAGGTTGAAATTGCAAACTTAAACTTGGCAAATCACATTCTTCATTTCATGGTCAGAGGACTGACGACCAATTTTAAGTATCCGTTCGCTTTTTTTCCTTGTGAAAATGTAAACGCAGAAGAGTTATTTCCTTAATTTGGGAGGGGATCGAGAATTTACAAGCAGGGATATCGAATTCTCGCTGCGGTATGTGATAAAGCTTCCACGAATATGAAATTAATTAAAATTTGTACGGAGATTGATAGAGAAGTAAACAATCACAGAGTGGGGTATAAAACCAAAAATCCTTTCAATAACGGTGAACCCTTGTATTTCGTGTTGGATGTTTGTCACATAAAACATCTAAAAATGGACTAAACAACAGTGGTAAAATGAAGAAACACAAAGATGGTTCAGTTAAACCAATCAGACTTTAAAGAAAATGGAAAACATTTGCTATGGCAGCATATAGTTGATGCTTATGAAATTGATTCAAAGTCCTTGCTAAGGTTAGCGCCCAAGTTGACATACAATCATGTGTATCTTAATGCACACAGTGTATGAGAGTAAAGCTTTCAACCCAAATCCTGAGCAGTACTATCGCCAACGCTGTCGAGCAATTGGTTGGGAGATAAAGCGGAAGAGGCTGTCAAGTTTTTAAGACTTTTTGACGCTTTTTTTGACATCTTGAATATTTCTAACACCTACGCATTCTTCACAAAGAAGAAACTTGAATTAGAACCATTGAAGAACTTAACCGACTGGCGTTTTAAGGTATTAAAGTACAAAAACTAACAAGATGTATAATTCCAGAAATTTTAAGAACTATAAATTATTTCTAGTGGCTAGAGGATGATTTCCTCGGTTACTTAGACGAATGGGAATCTGAAGTAAGCAAAATGGAACTTGAAGAAGATTTCGACAACAATAAAATGGTACTTAGTAGGGAAGATCTTGAAGGTATAAGAATAACAGGTAAAATAAACTAGAATAATCCCAAACTGTTTAATAATTCTAACTCTCTTTAATTTTTTTAGTTTATTCAACTATAGAGATTGTAAAATTTTTGTTAGAAAAAGAAGCACCCTAAGTATTAACAGCGAATTTAAATCAGGATTTGGTTGAAAACTATTTTGGACGTCAGAGAGGATCTTGTGGTTCTAGGGAAAATCCCACTGTCACTCAATATGGGCAAGGGGCTAAAAGACTTAAACTCATGAAATCCTTAATACCTAAAGTTAAAAATGGAAATTGCACGCAACCCAGAAAAAATGGAAATTGCACGCAACCCAGAAAAAACGTGTAACCGAAAAACAATTGCTTGTAAGGAACTCCAAGAAGAGCCACAAGATGTTGCACAAACCCATCATAAATCAGGAAATTTATTGGAGAAATAAATAAATACATCTATCAATCAATCAAGTTTGCTTTACTCTTAGTGAAAGGCTTATTTAAATTTCTGTGGGTTGGAGCTTTAAGCTCTTTCCGTATACCGCTGCTAGTTAAACTGTCCTTTTTTGCATTCTGGTATACATTTTTTATGCTTCTCGTTAATCCCTTCAAGTGACAGTTAATAAGAATACTAAAACATTTTTTCCTGGCCGATTTCAAATTTTCTTCTCATCCCCCCATAGTTTTTCCCAATTTTCCATTATAAATATATCTTCCTCTAAAATATCAATGATCTTAGCATTTCTATTTTCATTGTCTCTTAAAGGTGCATCAGACTGCACAAAAGGAACTATCTTATCACAGATATATTTAAAAAATCATATGCTAGTTTTGACAAATATAACAACCCTCCTCTATCTTGAGTTGCAGTCCACTAGTGAAATGCTTCGGTTGCATCACTCTTCTTAACTAAGCAGTTTCTTGAAAATTTTGGGCTTCCGTAGAGGCTGTGTACCAGCGAATTTTTCTTTTTCCAAATATTTAGAAAATAAAGTTCATTGAAAAGACGTTGAGCAAAAATTGAAGTCAATACACCCTGATCCTTTGGTCCAAGCATCCTAAATGGCTCCATATGTAAAAAAGACCTTTTTAACTCCTCGGCAACTTCTCCGTTTGTAAAAAGCCCGTCTTTTACTATAAAATTTTCTTTATCTAAAAGCCCCGGTTTGTCATCCATAAAAACTGTTACAAAGTCCTTCTTGTGAAAGCTCTGTAATTTTACTTTTCTTGATTTCTTCTAAAGCGTCCTAACACGAGAGATATTATTTTTAATTGGGGGCTAACATTATAACATGACACTAAAAACTTACAACAATTGGCTTCGGCCTCCCAACAAAAGTCACCTTTTGTAAATCTGAAGAACTACAAAGAATCGCCCCTAGATTTTCTTTTAAGTACTTTTCATCAAGTTTAATGCCTGAAAAAATAAAAAATATTATATTAGCACGCGCTTTATACAAGTTTGTCAATAGATAGTTGGGTACTGGCAAGCTGGCTCCCAAGTTTTGTAAATATTTACTTACCTTTTTCAATCTTTTTTCGTTGGGCCTTGTGGGTTTCTTTGAATTGTATTTTTTGATATAATTATGATCTACCGAAATATCCTAATTACGCTTTTATTCTTGATTTTATAAAGAAATCGCGTCTACATCTCCACTGGTAAGAAAAATGCACGTGTCATGGTCTCCTTGACAGACCAAGGGCCAAAATCGAACATTTTCCAACCGGTTTTACAAATGTTTTTTGTTATTATTTTTCTGGGGCGAGATGGCGCGAAGCAGTGTATCCAATGAATGACGACATATTTTTTACCAGGATATTCCCCGTTTTCGAGCCCCCCATAGCCATTACGGACAGGGAGAGGGAAAGGCTTTACAAAACAACTCCGTACCCAGGGACAGGCTCCAACGATCCCCGTTGGCTTCCAGCAGCCCCTTTTATCGGAATTGTATAATATAATTGTAAATTTTAACCTTTAAGCAATAAATGATTTATACCACGGACTCGTCTTCGTTCTCTTGTAGCAAGCCCGAGTGGCCTTACCGACATCCTCTACCACGGCCGATACCACGGCCTCGGGATGGCATGATATCCCCACGTTCTTGGGTGGCACGATACCACGGCCTCGAGGCCTTCCAATACCACGGCCTCGGCCTTCCAGATCGCATTCCATGTGGAATGATCGGCCCAGGGCCTTTGGACCTTCCAGATCGTCGACCGATCGCCGCCCCACGGCCTCGGGCGGGTCGCACTATGGCCCTATTATTACCTCGGCGGCCTCTTGCGCGATTAGCTTCATCCCCTTTAAGAGTTGAACTCTTACCGTGCAATTTTCGGAAATTTAAAATAGCGATCCATATTGTTAACTAGTCGATGGACTTGACTTATGGATCTTCGGGGACGCAGTTTGATTTTTTTTTCGGCGCATGAGCAGCCCGGTGTGTTCGTCCAACAGCCATTTACTGGCTTTCAATTTAAAAGGACGATTTTCGACAAACTGTCGTCAGCAATTTGCGAATGGTTTTTTCCGCATGCGAATGAGATTTTAGTTCCTAATCGGGATAATTTACATTTATAAATTATTATAAGATAGGCAAGTTATAAGGCACATTATATTCAATTATCCGTTTTTAACAACTGCTCTTTGTTAAGATTATGGCCAAATGAATATTAATATAAAAGAAGTGTGATTTAATCCGTGTACACAACGTTAAGCGACTGATTTGCTCCTCGCATAAACATTTAAAGATAATTATTAAATCTTACTTCTGGGCAGCTTGATTACCGAACCCAAATTCCATTACCTTAGCGTTACCCTCAACGCACATTTCACCAATTATGCTTAGAAGACGTTTTTCAATCTCAGTTAATTCTACGGGGCTTTTTCTTCCCACCACCG
>JAEQBA010001263.1:141400-165529 GCA_019434445.1 Phalangium opilio
GGAAACCGACAGCCTCTCGTGATATTCTCTCATGTCTTTTAACACCGAAGCGAGTTTTCGAAAGCATCGGCGTATGTTTCAAAATCGCCCAATAGCTCGGTTTCGTCACGCACGGTTTGAAGAGGATCAGTAGAGCGTGACAATACTGTTCTTTCTCCTCTATCGGGTCGTGAATGTAGTGCTCCACTATGTAGGGCTTAATCTCTTTCTCATGAAACCCAGATTGTTTTTCAACTGGATTACATTCGCATTTTCTCGACACCCTCAGAGCGCATCGCATAATCGTAAAACGACCAAATTCCCGCAAACTAAGATTTTCCAAGCTGTCGGGACGATTCGGATACTTGTCGTCGACGAACCCTTTTTGGCAAGTGTCCATGCTTTCGGGGTCAGTTTCCCTCAAACGCGCGAGTTCCTTGTAACCTTTCAAAATTCTCGATCGGTTTTCTTTCAAGTTAGTGTTTATAAATTTAGTGCTGTCGGACTTGTTGTAAAGATCTTGGCCCAGCATCATATCTAGAGCTTCATAAATTCCTATTTGCTTGCACGTCAAAGATTTCAATCTATAGGCAAATAATTTTTGGACAAACTTTCATTCCCTAACTCGGCAAAAGTTTGGTCCATGTCAGCCCGGTCTCCCTTTGTCACGTAAGCCGTGACATAGTTTGCCACTATTTCCGATTTGTCAGCGACAAATTGCAAATCCATGTTGGCTTTGGAAGCCAATAGTAGCGTGGGATTATAATCATTTATTAAATCTTCGTGCTGTTTTCTCGGCAAGTCGTACAACCGTTTCTGCACCTTTTTCATGTTACGGTGACGAGTAACTGATCTAACGGAATTCATAGTCGCTACGTTTGTTACGTTACGAGGGAAACCGTAACGACACACTCTCGATCCTTTTTTAGAATTTTTCACCTTCTTGTAACAACTAGAGGTGCATTTGTGAGTTTGGAATTTTTTACCAGCCGTTGCAGTTCCGGACTTACCGATGCTCTCGGCATCGAACACGTGACGTGTTTTTGCACGTAATCCAAAATAGTCTCGGTCGAAGAAGTTCCAATCTTTGGAGCGTCCTTGGCCCACAAAAGCATATGGTAGTGAGGTAAACCTCGAGATTGGTATTCAACCCTCCAAAAATGATGTTCTATCATGCCAAGAACTGGATTTTGCTTACACAAGACAAAGTTGTTTAACAGCGACCGCACTTTGTTGTGAAAGTGCAAATTGACGCTAAGTGGGTCGAAATTCAACAATTCAGCCACCGTCATCGACTACTCTCCGGAACGTCTGAATTCACTTTTCTCAAGTGATCGTGCAGTTCCATATCATCGTACTCGGCCGGGTTAAAAGTTAGAAGCCAGGTGGAGGACCAAATTCCCGAATCATCGCTAAAACGTTTCTAAGAACTTTATACCAGTAGTCCTTCGTTCCTCGAATATGACCCAAGAAAGTAGCTAAATTACTCTCAAGTTCTTTATCGCCAGATTCAACTCGATTGAGCAAATTTTCAACCCCAATTGGCATGGGTTTTTTAACACGAAGAACGTAGTTCAAACTGCTAGAAATCGCTTTCATTTCGCATTCTTGATAGGAATGGAACAAATAGGCGTAATCTCGTCTAAAAATTGGACTTTTGTTCAAAAGACGGGATAAACGATACTCGGTTTCCGTTATTTTCCCAAATGGTCTATCATCGTGCTTGCCAAAGCGACCCCGAGGGAACAAATGAACGAAGCTCATGTATTCCAGTTTTTTGTCCCAAGTGCTAACCGGCTCGGCCTCGACGCGCTTCATTTGGTAAGCACCCAATAAATCCTTCGGTGGTTGGACGTTCACCGGATGAATAGAGTAATGATCGTACAGATCATTGGCTTCGCCTTCAGAAAGTTTTCGCAACAAAGCCTCGGGTTGCGTTATAATTGCGTAGTCATCCGCTGCATGGGTCAACTGATTTTCACCCTGAACGGTTATATTTGAAGCGTTTTGGTCAGCTTGCATATCGTGACTGCAATCCACTGGAAGCGCAGCGGAACCACGTGGCACCGCATCACAGTCATCGTTGATCAGCGCGAGTGGATCTGCTACGCTCAGTAATTCATCGGGAATCAATGAATTTTCGTCGCCATCGATATTTTGCGTCCCACAAATATAATCCTCGTTCATTGCCGAAATATCAATGTGTTGTAAAAAGGATTATTTTTTTCAGCACACTGAACGCTTTCAACACTTTTTCCAGGCAAACAACCTGCTGCCAAACCTTTTTGTCTGCAGTGGGAACACCATTCACCAAGATATGTAGTTCGTGATTTTTAGGCAACGTCTTGGGAATCATGTTCAAATTTTTTTCCACTGGTATTGGAAGATAAATTACTCTTCCCTTTAAAGCTTTAACAGTACCAAACTTCACGTTGGAATTGGTTTTAGTGCCTAACCGCACCACAGTGTGGAAGGGCTTCACAAGCTGAATTAAAACTTTCTCAAACATGTTTAAATTGGTGACATCTGGCGGAGGATTGTCAACCGCCAAGTTGTTCAGAAAACATCTAATGGGAACTTTACCCTTCCCAAATCCGTAGCGCAGTAACGACATAGAAGCATGTCAGCTTCTCTAGCGTCCGAATTATTCATTATCCAGCCAGCTCTTAAAATCAGATAGGCCTCGTTATTGAAAACAGCACTGTTTACTAGTTTTTCTACAGCTCTTAAATCAGTTTTTTCAGTAATCTAAAACAACAGTCGCAAGGCGTGTCGTGATACTCGTTGGTGTTTAGCATTGCCCGAGCGAATTGATTCTCGTAAAGACTCAAGATTTCACTTTCATCGAGAGTGGGCCGAGGAGCGTTAATGCTTCCTGTGGGAGCATTATTTTGTTCGTTATTTAGATTTTTCCCACGTGTGGCTAGGATTTTTCTTGACTCCGCCATGACAGTCGTCAGAGAATCGTAATCACCACTTTCAATTTCAGTTGAAACTTTAGTTAACGCGTTGAGCAACGCTTTGACTTGATAGATCTTATTCAGAATACTTCTTATTCCCGAATAATGTGGAGCCAATTCAGCGAAAGAACGCAAATGACTTTGGCACTCTTCGCTATCAGCGCAGTAAGAGGTGTGCCCTAGGAACGGAACTATTCTCACCACTACTTCGTCCCCATCTGGTGGTATAAACACTTTTGATTTTTTGCAAAATTCTTTTCTTAATTCGCAAAGGTCCAAATCAGACTCAAAAATTTTAGTCAAAGATTTTTCATTAGCATTGGCAACTGTTTTTATGAAAGCTAGTACTTTTGCAATGGCTCGAGTTCGAACATTACAAATATCACTGCATTCCCAATATACAGATTTCATTGATCACTAAATTTGCTTTCGGATTCTTCTCTTCAGTTTCAACAATTTTGAAAAGATTCGTAACAATTCCCGACTCATTAACTTGTAAAACTCGTTCTACGTTACTAGTCTCGTTATTGTTTTTTATGTCAACGAAATTTCCCATTTCGTCAACAAACAATTCTTTTGTTGAACTCGTAACACGGTCTCTCAGAACTTTTCGTACACGACCATTAGAATCCAATTGAAAATTTTGCCGTAATGTGACTCATCGTCATTTTTCAATATTTTACCATTATTTCCAATCAGATAATAGGAAGTTTCATGGAAATAGGCCTCTTTCATGCTACTGTGAAGCCTTTTCCCACCCACAACTTCTGGCAAATTGTCAGGATCAATGGACCCAATATGTTTGATTTTCGCGACAAAATCCTTAAATTCACTAACAATCCCCGTTAGTTGGGCGTGGTAAGCCGAATATAATTGCCTTTTCAAATGCAATATTCTACCAGCTAGCACTTGGCATTTTAGCTTGTGAGAGATGGACTTCGTGCGTCTATTTTGGTCTCGGTGTCAAAAGACTTTGACGCCGCCAATCTTTCAGTGAGACGTTTGACTAGAAACCTTTTATAGCTTTCGGCTATAATTCTTTTTTTTTTCGTTTTGAAAATCCCCGCATTGAGGAGCTTTTTCGCAAAACCAAATTTATCTTGTTTAGTTGTTTTAGGTGTGGGTTTTGTTTTTTTGGAGCAAAAACCACCATTAGTGGCGCCACCTGGTGCCATAGCCCTCCATCGTTACCACCTTTTTGTGTACATAGCGTTGATTTACTTTTTCTAAGAAAATTATCTTTGTTTTTCAAATAGTACTTCTTGTTAATATCTCGTTTAGCTTGCTTTTTTTGCGAAGCTTTCCTTTGAACAAGTAACTTTAACTTAGCTTCAGCTCTTTTCTTTTGGTTTAATTCACGCCATTTTTTTTCCTAAGTCTCTCCTGAGAAACCATTTCAAAATTTCTTAATGGACGCAAAATAGCAAATTCTTTTCAATTTTTGTAAATTTTCAAACAGTACAAGTAGTACTATATTTGACACAGATTGCAATAGGTCACAAAGATACCTTAATTCCACACTGGAACTTGCAATTTGGATACACAAAGATATCCAATTAATGAGAACACAGAGAACCCACTTAATGAGAACACAGAGAACCCAATTAATGAGAGCACAGAGAACCCAATTGCCAAACACAAAGAATTGGCTAAATAATAGGAACACAGAGAACCTATTGGGCGCACAGAAAGAACCCAGTGTCAAAAAAAACCTCTGACAGAATTGCAAATCGTAAAAAAAATACAATTAAAATGAATGAAAATAAATTAATTACAAGGGATAGTGAAGCCTTTTAAGGCTAAGAGTGAAAAAGACAATTTCACAATCTGAAACGAAAACAAAAGTTAATGTAACAGTAGGAACATAAAAAAAATTGTTTATAGATCATATAAAACCTTAATAATTAAGATTCGTGGCAATTGATATTCATTTACAAGTCTTCAGAATTGTAAGAGAACAGAACGATGAGGAAATTGAAACAATTCCCGCCCAAATAGCAGCCAAGCGATTTCAATTTAGTGCCCTCCCGACTCCCGAGTCTAGAACAGTAGCATGGAGCAATTATACCTAGAACGTTGCTGTGAAATCATGGTTTTAACTCCAATGTTTTAATTGCTCCATGTTACTGCTGCTCGCGCGGGGAAGTTTTTGGCGGGAAATCCTAGAGTTTATCATTTTTAATCCAGCCAGACTAACTTGAACCTCGTAAGTATGTTTTGAACACTATTTTTAATAGTTAATATTAATAATTAACGGATTTTGAAGCTAAGTCATAAAATTTAAAGTTATAATGTTTAAATTTAATGTCAAACCTTAAACTAGATAGAAAGTAATTGATTGTAAACTATTCAATGAAATTTCTTGTTTGTCGGTTTGGGCTTAGTAATGGAAGGCAAAAACATTAAGGTCGTCAATGCGTACTTTTACGGCGGCGGCGGCAAAAATCGAGGACGCGGTGGCGGACGAGGCGGCGGTCGTGGGAGAGGCGGCGGTCGCGGACGAGGCGGCGGTCGCGGACGGTGGCAATGGGTGCGAACCTGTTACAGGTGTAAGGAGGCGGGGCACATAATGCGGGACTGCCCGCAAAACCGAGGTACTAAGTATTTTCGATTGCTTTTCCTGGGGCTACCTAAAAACTTCTATGCACTTCGTTAAAGTTCTCATTTAGGGAAAAGAGTTTTAAATTTAATAAAATGTTATAGAGAGCTTTCAGTTGGAGCTGAGTCTCGGGACATAATTTACCCTGCCATATTGGTGGGTTTAAAGCAGGAATGAAGCCGAGACCACCCAATATGGCTCCCAGAAGACTTGGGTGGGTGTGACGTACCTACTACTATCCCATCTGAAAGCTCCCTATTGAATTTAAAAAAGACAGTGATGTTCCCTGCTATCACTAGGTGGCCCTAATGCAAGCAATCTTAGTTAGAGCCTTTTATCGCCATGGCTTTCATAGCGTAATTTTGTTGTAATATTGGAAATGAGGTAGAAAGGTATTCTATGGTATAAAAGTATCTAGAGAAAAGGGGATATTAGACTGAAATTGTAGGACACAGAATCTATGCATGTGAGACCAAAATGAATTATAAAAAAAAGCACATCGCACGCAAACCAGCCAAAGGTGTAAAAGGCTCAAGCATATATAGTTGACTTACATACGGTTACATAGTAGACGAAATGGGCACCAACTCCACCAGCACTAACCCAACTACCACCACCACCAACCCGACTACCACCACCACCAACCCGACTACCACCACCACCACCAATTCAACTACCACCACCACCACCAATTCAACTACCACCACCACCAACTCCACTACCACAAACCAAACCACCACCAACCCAACCCCCCCACCACAAGAGGGTACAAACATGGAAACCCCATTGTAAATATTTTGTAAGTATTAAGCCACATTTAAAAAAGTTAACACTTTTATTAAGTTGGGGCACAGGAAAAGAAGTTAATTTCGGGTTTTTTCATTAATTTCTCGAAAGCCATAATCCACCTTATTCCCTTTCGCCGGAAGTTAGGATTAGCTCAGGATTCATGGGGGTGAGTAACGGGAAGAAATTCGTCTGTCGTCTGCTACAACAGCCAAAAATATGTACTGTAGCAGACGACAGACAAATTTCTTCCCGTTACTCACCCCCATGAATCCTGAGCTAAGCCTAACTTCCATCGAATGGGAATAAGGTGGATTTTTAAATATTTTTACAGTTTCAATTCTTTTCTTGAGTTTCAATTAAAAATTTTCATTGAAGATAATTAATATATTTTTCTTATATTTTTTGTAGCATCATCACCATATTAATTTTCCAAAAAAATTTTTGTCATAATATTTATCCATTTAACCAAATAAATTTCATCCATAATTATTGCATTCTTTTTAATTCATTTGAATGAACTAATATTCCATTCTTCTGATTCCTATTAATCCATTTTAGAAAATTTTTATTTCTTTTAACATAAGAAATGGTTTCCCAGTCATTTGTTTATCATTTGAACCCGAGAAATGGTTTCCCAGCCATTTCATAATACCTTAAACTTAAGAAACTATTGACCAGCAATTACGTTATTCCTTGACTTAAAAATGGTTATCTCTTGAACCAAATAATTTTTTTTCATCATTATTGATCTATTTAATAAAGGAAAGGTCCGTTCTAATTAATTCATTTTAATATTTTATCCCTTGAACTTAAGGAAACGTTTCCCAGCCATTTCTTTATCCCTTGAACTAAAGACACGGTTTCCCAGCCATTTTGTAATTTCTTGAAGAAAATAACTTTCTATCATTATTCCATTATTTTGATCCATTTTAATAAATTATAATGTTCCGTTCTAATTAATCCATTTTAGTAAATTTTACCCCTTTAACTGAAGAAAAGGTTTACTAGTCATTTCATTACCCCTTGGACATAGGAAATGGTTTCCTAGACATCTTGTTATCCTTCAAAAAATGGAAACTAAGTTCTCCAACCTTATTCCATTCTTTTTGATCTATTTTAATAAATTAATGTTCCGTTATTATTAAACCGTTTTAATATAAATGTTATCCCTTGTACTTAAGAAAAACGTTTCCCAGTCATTTCGCTAACCCATTAAATCATTTGCACATGAGGTAAGATGGATTGGAAATGAAGACGGGCGACCTGCCACTACGGTCGAAGGCAGGAGGCATTTGTGGTCGGGATTTATAACTGCACTTATAAACCCCGCCCACTAGCCTTCTCCAAGGAGGAAAGTCAACTTGTAGGGGATCCATTGGCCCGCGCTTTGCTTTATTTCCTATTAACACAAATGAACAATTTATACTAATATGAATGCATCATTGATTGCTGTAAACAAATACTAATAATTTAAATAAAATAATTTTTTTATCAACTTGCGTTAATCAATTTCTTCATAACTTAATGAAAATTCGTCGAATTTTAAAGCAAATACATGTTGTGGTTTAGTTTAAACAAACGCTACTAGATGCTCCCATAGTCGAAAGGGAATAGCTAACTGGCCTGCTAAGCTCAGTATAATTAAAATGTCCTAAATGATCGTGTTTTTTGTAAAAGGTTTTAAACTTATAATTTCCTAATTTTAAAGCAATATCTGCCATTGTTTAGTTTAAACATACGCCACTAGATGGTCCTGTAGTCCAAGAGCGGGGTTGTCAGGCCTTGATTTATCAGTAAGTTTGTAAAGGGATGTACAACGAGTTAGGCCTATTTTGGAAGGTGTTTTAGGGAGTAGTGTTACTATTTCCTGGAATATTGGTTAGGCAGATGTATTGAACATCCATAGCAAATGCACTGATATTGGTACGAAATTCACGGGCAAGGTTGCCCAGTAGATCTATTTGATGACGTAGAAAGCTACACAGTGATCCATTTAATTTATAATTTCGTGCTTATGATGAATCTAGTGAAATGTAATTTTGTAAATCAATAATTCAACAGTGTTAAGAACTTAACATCTTCTAAACTGAGTTACAGACACCCATATAATTGATAAAAAAATTTATTTTTAGTTTTTTTTACCTAATTACAATGACTGGAACAGCTTGGACATTAAATATTGGTTTGTGGGTGACTGCCTGACCGGGTTTAGCGACCCTATGATTCAATATATTAATAATTTTATTAGTAAGATTGTTTTACTTATATTTTCAGGACCAATGTGGGAATTGATAATCTTGGGAAAAACTAACCATTGTTTATTGTTTTTTTAGGTAATGTTAGAATATGCACTAAAATGAACATTATATACATAAACTGGCCATGGTTTCATTTTTTCCTATGTATCCTTAAAATAAGCAGTAAATTATTAATAAAAAATTAATTATTACCTAATCAAAATGATTGGAAGAGCCACAATACAAAATATGGGTTTTTTTCACAGCAGTGTTAAATAGTTAGTTGGGTAGTTGTCATTTTTAACTAATTGAAAATGGTAATTGAATTATAAATACTGAAGAAATGAAATAAAATTTAGCATGACGGAGTCCTTGAGGCTTGTCTAACTTTTCGAGAATAATACACAGCTTCCGCACCCATTTTTCGAGGAGATTAAACATTAAACTAATTTGCAATACCAAAGTCAGAGTAGGAAATGGATGGACACTTTTCTAGTGTTATATGTTACTTATGGTTTGTTTTTACCCTTGGCACCAGTTTAGAAACCAGGTAACAAACCTATGTGTAGAGTTTGCATTAATCTTAAACAACAAAAATTTGTCTAATTTAAAAAAAGATTATTCTAATTAGCGGTTATTGTTGGCCGATGGCACTAATAAATAATAAAAATTTAAATGTTACCTAATAAAAATTATTGGAAGAGCCGGAATAAAAAATATTGGTTGGTTTGTTGACAGGGTTTAGTGATCGTGTGATTTAATCTATCAATTATTTTACCACTAATGAAACATTCAAAATGATCTAAGCAGGGGTTATCGTTTGCCGGTTGCACCAGATATAATCTTTGTAGCGTTTATCGTTGGCAATCTGGCCATTGTTTACTGTTTTCTTAGGCAACGTTAGAATTGGCGTTAAATAATTAATAATACAATTGTTACCTAATACAAATGATTGGAAGGACCTGAATTAAAAATATTGGTTGATTTGGTGACAGGATTTAGTGATAGTGTGATTGAATCTATCATTTATTTTACCAGTAAAAAACGTATCTTCGTAGCGGTAACCGTTGGCACTTGGCTGGCCGCTGGTGGCACCAGTCGAGAAAGCAGGGAACGAACCCTTGTGCGTAGTTTAAACAACAAAAATTGATTTATTTAAAACAAATTACCTAATTAGCGGCTATCGTTGGCCGATGGCACCAGGTGAAACACCTTAAAACGAACGCAACACGGCCAATTGGTCTCTAGTCGACTCTCTACATACAATCAGCTGTATTTAAATTTTGACCAAGGCTTAGTGAAATCAGTGAATTTAAAAATTATCGGCTAAATCCTAAATTTAAATTCTTTTGTATTAAATTATAATAAGGTTTAACTTACGAAATTAAAATAAAATGAGGACGAATTAACCCCTTCTTTTATGTGAAAAGTTAAAAATTCGCCTTAAGCTCGACACAGCCACACTCGTTGTCTAAACAAAAATCTTCGCTCAGTCTTTCTATTAGAGGTAAAACAGCGTAAGTCCAACAGTACGTTTCTCAATGATTTTAGCCAGGATTAAAACACGTAAGTCCAACAGAATAAAAGGTCGTAAGTTTAAGCATGTGCTTAACGGAGCAGGACAATTTGGTCTCGCCGAATTGGTCTCGCCATTTTGGTCTCGCCGATTTGGTCGCGGGACTAATTGGTCTCACCGATTTGGTCTCGGTACTATTTGGTCTCGGGACTATTTGGTCTCGGGACTATTTGGTATCGTGATTATTTGGTCTCGGGACTATTTGGTATCGTGATTATTTGGACTCGGGACTATTTGGTATCGTGATTATTTGGTCTCGGGACTATTTGGTATCGTGATTATTTGGTCTCGGGACGGTTTGGTCTCGTGATTATTTGGTTACCTAATTAGTTGCCTCCTTTTCCAAAGCAATGGTCCCAATAATTCGTCGCCACCTTTTCCAAAATATTCTCCTATTAATTAGTTGCCACCTTTTCCAAAATATTCTCCTATTAATTAGCTGCCACCTTTTCCAAAATTTTCTCCTACTAATTATCTGCCACCTTTTCCAAAACATTCTCCTACTAATTAGCTACCACCTTTTCCAAAACATTCTCCTACTAATTAGCTGCCACCTTTTCCAAAATATTCTCCAATTAATTAGCTGCCACCTTTTCCTAAATATTCTCCTATTAATTAGCTGCCACCTTTTCCAAAATATTCTGCTATTAACTAGCTGCCAACTTTTCCAAAATATTCTCCTATTAATTAGCTGCCACCTTTTCCAAAACATTCTCCTACTAATTAGCTCCCACCTTTTCCAAAATATTCTTCTAATAGTTAGCTGCCACCTTTTCCAAAATATTCTCCAATTAATTAGCTGCCACCTTTTCCAAAATATTCTCCTATTAATTATCTGACACATTTTCTAAAATATTTCTATTATTGCTATTAAATTGTTCGTGGTAAGAGGCGGGCTTTTAATACTCATATAAATAATCTTCTTACCCCCAAACAATGTTGGGTTGGGTTAGGTCCCGAGACCCAATTGTCCCGAGACCCAATTGTCCCGAGACCCATTTGTCCCGAGACCCATTTGTCCCGAGACCCAATTGTCCCGAGACCCAATTGTCCCGAGACCCATTTGTCCCGAGACCCAATTGTCCCGAGACCCAATTGTCCCGAGACCCAATTGTCCCGAGACCCATTTGTCCCGAGACCCATTTGTCCCGAGACCCATTTGTCCCGAGACCCATTTGTCCCGAGACCAAAACGGCGAGACCAAAACGGCGAGACCAAATCGGCGAGACCATAACGGCGAGACCAAATTGTCGCGTACCGTGTGCTTAAAAGTACAAAAAGTAATACTTGATATTAATTGTTTTCAATAAAACTTCGAAAGGCACCAGTTTATTGTTCAACCTTTCATTTAAAACCATTTTCAGACCTATCGAATAAATAGTCTTCAAAAAATGCTCGAGTCAATTTGGCCATCACAGCAAACATTTCCCATGTTATTCCTATGGGAAAATTTCCCTTTTTTTGCCAAAATGTCTTAATTTTTTTATGGAAATGAAAACCACCCTTAGCAACATTATTTTCTATAAAAAAAACTAATGGAGGGATCTCTTTGAAATTTTAACCACATATTAAGGGTCCGAATTTTAGTTCAGTGGATTTTTTTCAAAACAATTAATACAATACAAAAAAACTACATCCAAACAAAAAACCCTCCTTATACATTAAGAGCAGTATGAAGTCTTATCTAAGAGAGCAATCGCTCTCTCAGAATTAGGTGGTTAATCACAGTTGGGTTTTTTAGAGTTATGAGTGAAGTACTTGAGGTTTAATCGGGTGGTGAAGGAGGGGGGATTTGGGGTATTTCACCACCCGCGGACACGGGGTAGTCAGTTCCAGTGGCGCCGCTAGAAACGTTTGCGGGGTAAGCGGTATTTTGTGAATGGGCCCCCTACCCCATAAAAAGGCGTTGCTACCACGAATTTAATCGTTATTATTTATTTAAAGTATTATTTGTGATTAAATCGGTCTAATACATAAATGATAATCTTCTATTTTAAGATTTTGCAAATTCATCAACAACAGTTGATTGATAGCAGAGCTAGATTTGATAGCCTACTTTCCTTCATTGCAGTTCGCGAGTAGACTTTTATTCGTTTTAGTGCACTGAAACTTCTTTCACAAGAGGCCCTCAATTCTATATCTAGAACTAGCTGTTACCCGTGGCGGCGCTCGCGTATAATAAGAACTTCCATCAAAATGATACTAAGAATGGGCAGATTTTACTGATGACCAATTTTTTTGTAGCACCCTAGGAGCGAAGGCACTCGGCGTTGCCCGTCAGCCCGTCGGAACATTTTTTTATTACTTTTCACGCGGACATTATTCCATAAAGAAGGGTTTTCAAATTTCTGGCCGCCATTCTAAAAGATGGCAAAAAATCGAGCCCAAAAGAGCATTCAGCCCGTCTATAGGTTAAAGGAAAGCAGTGTACTAAATATTTGCGAAATCGGTTGAAACGCGCGGACGTTGTTGCATAGAAAAGAGTTTTTACATTTCTGGGCGCCATTTTTTAAGATGGCGGCGGATTGGAAAAACCTTTCTTAGTACGCGCCTACTACTTATGAGTAACGTTCCTGTAAAATTTCAGCCTTCTAGGGCAAGCGGTTCGGGCTGGGCGTTGATTATCAGTCAGTCTGTCAGTCAGTCAGTCAGTCAATCAGTCAGTCAGGACTTTGATTTATATAGATATAGATAATACAATCCTTTTTTCTTGCTAGACCATCGATTTTGACAGCTTTGTACAAGTTGATGCCCTCATCGTGTTATGATCCGAAGTTATTTGGTTTTTAATTGTACTTGAAAGCTCTCCCGTCAAAATTATTTCGTTGCTGGAGCAAGCGGCTGCGGCAGCCTCAGGCTCCGCTAATTCTACTTCAGATGCCGGGGCAACATTTTGCTCCTCAGTCGATGAACTTATGTCTTGCAAAGCAGCGGCTGAATGGCACAAGAAACGATTCCTCGACTGTTTCTGGTTCTCTATAAGTTTTTTATTTTTCTTAACTTTTTCCCGTTTTTTGGCACACGATTCTTGTTTTTTCTTTAAAACCACGTTAATTTTTCAATAAGATAAATTTTAGATGTATTAAGTTAGAAAATAACTATGTAACAAATTTATTAGCAAAAGATTCAGAAGACCTACAGTCCCATTTGAAAAACACTTCCGAACTGGAGATTTAATTCCACTGACCCACTCAATGGACATTGCCTCATTGGTATTTACATTTGTATTTACTATTTCGAAATAAGAAGTAACAGCAGAGAGTCTAAGTTCCAATACGTGAAAGCTTCTACAGTGCATTGGACAAATGCACTGTAGAAGCCTACAAGAATTGCAGCATAAACTCTCTAATAATAATCCTCGAGTCAGCGCCGTCCCGTTGACGATCCTTATCAGTACACAAAAAGTAACACAATAGAGCTGGTCGAAGTGACAAGTGCTCGGTTTAGTTACCTCTTTCGCTTCCAATAAATTCCTACCAGCGGGAGGTTTCGATCAAATGAAAGTATTTTTGCCTCTCACTTCTAGGCCCGGTAGGACTAAAGGTCCCAACCCCAAAGCGCATTCTTTACTAACCTAAACCCATCCCATTATGATAGCGACGGTCTACAAAGGTCGGCCAAACCTGTAATAGCCACCGCGGTATTGCACCTGGGACTCCAAGACTAAATTTTGAATATCTGCAGTACAATCGTATTTTTGTAAATGAGGCCCTTCCTCCAAAATTAGGCCCCCTACAAAATTTGAAGTAAGCAGTCGCTTACCGCGATTACCTCTGGCGGCGCCACTGGTCAGTTCCTGTAGGGTAGGCATGCTGACAAGTCCCTTATTCCCTCAAAACTTTGTCGCCCAGAAGCTTGGCTTACAGGAGTGCGCCCAAACTCCCAACATAGTGAAGTACATAATTTTAGTAACAAACCATTGCTGTTCTAAATTTTAATAACGTTGAAGCAACTTTTGTTCAAAAAAGTTTTTTTTGGCGAATTCATATCTATTATGAACTTCTATTGTGTTGATGAACTTGAAAGCAAGGCTTGCCAAGCCGTTAATAATTATGCAAGGAAACCAAATAATTGACACGTATTATTTGGCTTTGGTACACCTTGACGTTCTATAGACACTCGCTCAACCAATACGAAGGTTATTTCTTTGAATATTTTTGCTGTTCTTAATCCAAAGTCGCTCTCATTCTTTGAACACGCCAGTCTAAAGTGTCTGTTATTTCGGCATAGAAGTTCAATATTTATATTTCTTGATCTGTCTATCGAAGTCTTGTTGTGTTGTTTTTTATAATGATGATGATCATATTTTTTAGCTGTGTAGTTTTAACCTTTTATAATGGCTATGATGAATTATCTTTCTGTTGAAGCTTAGCAGCTGGCACGTGTTGATACAATACGCTTGTAGTTGTACGAAAATAGTCTTTAAATTGCATGTTTCAAAGTTGAAAATATGCACTGCTTGTAGCATTTATGTCGAAATAATTTTGTTCTTCGTTATATTAGTTATGTAAAGGGGCGGGGGTTGAAAGAAAACTTTACAATTTACTGGCAATTATATGTTCAATTAAATATAATATTTTGAGGGTCTATTTTTAAAATTTTGTAACGCAACTCTTAGCTTTAAGATTGGAAACAGTGCTGCCAGGACATGAGAATTATTGTTTTGCGCGTGGGTTACGAAAGGGACAATGAAAAGGTTATTAAATTTTGAAGAAAAAAAAGGTATTCCAGAAAGGTATATATATATATATATATATATATATATATAAGTTCATATGGCTATTAAATAGTTTAAAAATGACTTTTTGTAAGTGGTATTAGATTGGGTCCGGTACACATTATTGATAAGTTATACAAAGGAAAGGTTATATTAATAAATAATATTGAAACACAAAATCTTCGCTACAGGGGGTTGAAATTAAAACAGTATAATATTAGATTAAATTAATTTAGTTTATAAAATCTCGTGGATTTTTTTGGAACGGTTTGAAATTGTTAATGGCAAAAAATTTATAAGCGTCTTAATGTAAAAAAAATATAGCGCGCTTAAAAGAGAAAATATGGTAGTTGCGAAACTGATATTTAGAAAACTCTTCGAATATATTAATTTTAATCAGTATTTATTTAATATTTGGTTACGAGTGTCTAAATCTCAGTTCCAAAAATCTGTTCAATGTTAACTAATAATATGAGTTTGTCTCAATAGTTTCACCAGCTTATTAAAGAATTATATTTAATCACATAGCATTACCAACAGGGGCTACGTTGTTAACGTCTGAATAGTATCACCAGCTTATTAAAGAATTATATTTAATCACATAGCATTACCAACAGGGGCTACGTTTTTAACTTGTTTTTACATAAAATACCATTGGGGCAAGACTAATACAGAGTATTAAAAACCCTTCACTAGAAAATTTAAAAATTAATGCAAAAATCATCGCCTTTTTTCATAACAATAGCATGGCCCTAAAATCCTTCCTCCTCTCCCATTCACGGTTATTATAGTCTGGGCAACATCAAAATTAATCTCTAACCATTGTAAACCTTAAACATGCTCGAGGGCCAACAATCTTACCCAAGCATAAATTACTTAAAAGGGAATATGAAACTATTAGTATATCTTCGACAGATATGATGCTCCTCTCTGGTACGAATATTGAAATTTTAGGCTTTACTTGGGGTAAATTAATATGGACTTCAGGCACGTTAGTTTCCCTTTAAAGTGTTTAGACTCTTTCCAAGAGCAAAACAGTGACGTCAGTCAAGCTACTGACGAATCTCTCCTTTTTTCTGATCATTGCATCGCTGACCTCGTACCAGCCGTTGTCTTTTCTCACAAAGTTCACATAATGTCCCTCGGCCAACGATTGACCTTTATGAATAATCACCACTTTAGTTTTAAAGAGAATCTTGCTCAAAGTGACATTTTGATTTTCAAAATTTGATATTTTAGTCGAAATCTTAATTGGTCGACCATCTCTGTAATCGCCCCGTAGAAGGCACAGAAAAACGTACTTTCCGCTGGATATCAATACATCACGCTCTTGTATTGTTGGATTATTACAATAAACGCACCGCATCTCTGTTAATCTCATCCTTTTTTCTAGAGATTTCCAATCAATTTTATCTCGGTTTTTTAGTGGAAGATTGAAAATGTTGCTTTCAACAATATTTTCCGAATTTTGTTCAACTTGACATTTGGGGCATTTGGTAACGTTTCGCGACTTTGACCAAAAAAGTTCTTTTAGAACCTTGGAGTAATCGGCTTCCATTTCTTGGCTTAGTGTCGTCAAGAGGACCATCAAAAATTCACTGGCGTCTTGTTGATCGTTTTGCGTAAAATGATTTCCAACAGCCATTCTCAGTTCCAACCCTTTACGACTGAAACTTCCTTGAGAACTCACGATGTCGTTTATCGTGTTATGAAGGCTCCGTAAAACTGGTTTTTCAACGAACGATCCATTGTAAGACTTAACCAATTCTCTTAATTCCGGCACTAATAAGAGCAGTTGCAAAACGCAATTAGAATAGCATGTTACTTGATCATCGTTAGCTAAACCCTTCAAGGGAAAACTATCCAAACTCTGTTGGGCTTTCCTTTTCTTCTTCGGTGTTTCTTCACATCTCTCTTCCTCGCCTTCTAAAAGGCTTTTAGATAGTGTAGGCGCACTTCTTTTCCCACCTCGCCTTTTCTTTCGACTCCGTTATTTTCAAAACAGGCAGATCTGGCCTATATTTTTTGCGAAGCCTGTTATACTCCATTATGGCTCGTCCATCCGCCTTAATTTTAGTCGGATCGAACTGTAATAGATGAAGTCCGGCTAAGGACGTCACTCTCGATAAAGCGACGTACGCCATGCCCGTTCCAAATAAATTCGGACCCAAATCCATAATGGCGCATTTTAAACTCATTCCTTGGCTTTTGTGTATTGTAATAGCGTACGCCAGGATGACGGGAAACTGCGAGCGCTTAACGTAAATGTTTGTCATGAGCAAAAATTTGACGCAAATTTTCTCAACTAAAAAGTCAGTGTTAGCGTCGTCGTTATTCGGTTCGCGATCTACTCTGAGAAAAATGCCAACAACGTTTCCTTGTTCGTCCTTCTTGAATCCAGTTACGAAACCCATCGTACCATTTACAACGCCTTTTTCAAAACTAATATTCCTTCTGACCATTATACGGCAGCCAACGCAAAGAATTAACTCGCTCTCCAAACCGCCAGTTTTGGACGGTTCGTTTTGTAGCCCTTGCAGTCTCCTGAGAATGTTTTTATTCATTTTTCTGCCATAGTCAGCGAGTCTATCCTGACAAGGAATGACTTCAACTTTCTCGCCGTTTTTTCGCAGCATATCAAAGTTGAATTTTACGCACATGGCTAATTTAGGCATCAAACAAATTGGGTGAAACCCTTCATTGGACAGCATAGTGAAAAGCTCCATAGCCACCTCGATGTGTTGTCCGTCAGCAACCAATCTACTTTTTAAGGTTGCAACATCAGCTTCGGAAATATTTCCAATTCTAACTCTGCTTAAAATGTCGCCGTAACTTTGGCTTGTCTAACATTTTGCGTCAGTTCATCGTATTTAAAAAACTTCCAAAGATCACTTCCTCCGATGCAATTGAATCTAAGTCTGGCTTCTTCGGAAGTGATTTTGATAAACGCGGGATTCCCTTGAACCGGAGGCAATTGGAAAAAGTCTCCCAAAACCAGGATAGAGACCACTCCACCAAATGGTTGGTTCATTTCCCAAAATTCGTTCAGTCTCAAGTGAACGTGAGTCAGTAAAACCGATGAGACCATAGATATTTCATCAATAATTAACAGTTTTAAGTTTCCCAAAGTTTCTTTCATAATGCTCATATTGTCTGAACTCAGGGAATGGTATTCGGCGATACGCCCATGATCTACCGGTAGCATTAGTAATCTGTGTAACGTTACGCCATTAACATTCAGAGCTGCCAAACCCGTTGGAGCGGCAATGGCTACGCTAGCAGGATTTTGAAAGCGACGCCTTACGGCATTGACGAGAGTGTCTATGAGAAACGATTTCCCAGTGCCACCAGGTCCTGACACAAAAAGGCACTTGTTTCCAGATTTTTCTCCCTTTTGGGAGAAGTGATCCATGATGTGATCATAAATTCTTTTTTGATTCGAGTTTAGTGGCGCCACATTGTCAACATCAGCCTCGAAATTCCTTTCCATGGCAGCTTCCACATCAGCCATTGCATGCTCGGTTTCGATAACAATTTATTTCCCTTGCAGAGCATTTTCATCGTCGTCGCTTTCCACATCCGAAATGATGGTTTCTGACTCTTTCGCCTTTTTAGAAGCCTTCCGTTTCTTTTCAACTTCTTTGGAAACAGAGAGCTTCGCGTGATATTCTCTCATTTCTTTTAACACTGAAAGAGAGTTTTCGAAAGCATCGGCGTAGGTTTCAAACTCGCCCAATATCTCAGTTTCGTCACGCCACGGTTTGAACAGGATCAGTAGGGCGTGACAGTACTTTTCTTTCTCCTCTATCGGGTCGTGAATGTAGTGCTCTACTATGTAGGGCTTAATTCTCTTTCTCATGAAACCCAGATTGTTTTTCAACTGGATTACATTCGCATTTTTCTCGACACCCTCAGAGCGCATCGCATAACCGTAAAACTGACCAAATTCCCGCAAACTAAGATTTTCCAAGCTGTCAGGGCGATTCGGATATTTGTCGTCGACGAACCCTTTTTGGCAAGTGTCCGTGCTTTCGGGGTCAGTTTCCCTCAAACGAGCGAGTTCCTTGTAACCTTTCAAAACTCTCGATCGGTTTTCTTTTAAGTTAGTGTTAATAAATTTAGTGCTGTCGGACTTGTTGTAAAGGTCTTGGCCCAGCATCATATCGAGAGCTTCATAAATTCCTATTTGCTTGCACGTCAAAGATTTCAATCTATAGGCAAATAATTTTTTGAACAAACTTTCGTTGCCTAACTCGGCAAAGGTTTGGTCCATGTCAGCCCGGTCTCCCTTTGTCACGTAAGCCGTGACATAGTTTACCACTATTTCCGATTTGTCTGCGACAAATTGCAAATCCATGTTGGCTTTGGAAGCCAAAAGTAGCGTGGGATTGTAATCATTGATTAAAACTTCGTGCTGTTTTCTCGGCAAGTCGTACAGTCGTTTCTGCACCTTTTTCATTTTACGGTGACGAGTAACTGATCTAACAGAATTCATAGTAGCAATGTTTGTTACGTTTCGAGGGAAACCGTAACGACACACTTTCAATCCTTTTTTAGAATTTTTCACCTTCTTATAACAACTGGAGGTGCATTTGTGAGTTTGGAATTTTTTTACCAGCCAGTGCAGTTCCGGACTTACCGATGCTCTCGGAATCGAACACGTGACGTGTTTTTGCACGTAATCCAAAATAGTCTCGGTCGAAGAAGTTCCAATCTTTGGAGCGTCCTTGGCCCACAAAAGCATATGGTAGTGGAAAGGCTTGTGGGGGGATTTCCTCTTCCCTATAACTGTATGCTACCATTGGGTATAGAGAGAGCCTAGAGGGGCGTAGCTTAATATGGCTACCCCTCTTTCCACCAAAATGGCGGACAAACTTTACAGAGTGGAAAGTCTTGAGTTGGGGATTTCCTCTTCCCTATAACTGTATGCCACCATTGGCTATAGAGAGAGACCAGAGGGGTGTAGTTTAATATGGCTCCCCCTCTTTCCATCAAAATGGCGGACAAACTTTACAGAGTGGAAAGGCTTGTGGGGGGAATTTCCTCTTCCCTATAACTGTATGCCACCATTGGCTATAGAGAGAGACCAGAGGGGCGTAGTTTAATATGGCTCCCCCTCTTTCCACCAAAATGGCGGACAAACTTTACAGAGTGGAAAGGCTTGTGTTGGGGATTTCATCTTCCTTATAACTGTATGCCACCATTGGGTATAGAGAGAGACCAGAGGGGCGTAGTTTAATATGGCTCCCCCTCATTCCACCAAAATGGCGGACAAACTTTACAGAGTGGAAAGGCTTGTTGGGGGAATTTCCTCTTCCCTATAACTGTATGCCACCATTGGGTATAGAGAGAGACCAGAGGGGCGTAGTTTAATATGGCTCCCCCTTTCCACCAAAATGGCGGACAAACTTTACAGAGTGGAAAGGCTTGTGGGGGGATTTCCTCTTCCCTATAACTGTATACCACCATTGGGTATAGAGAGAGACCAGAGGGGCGTAGTTTATTATGGCTCCCCCCCTTTCCACCAAAATGGCGGACAAACTTTACAGAGTGGAAAGGCTTGTGCGGGGGATTTCCTCTTCCCTATAACTGTATGCCACCATTGGGTATAGAGAGAGACCAGAGGGGCGTAGTTTAATTATGGCTCCCCCCTTTCCACCAAAATGGCGGACAAACTTTACAGAGTGGAAAGGCTTGTGGGGGGAATTTCCTCTTCCCTATAAGTGTATGCCACCATTGGGTATAGAGAGACACCAGAGGGGCGTAGTTTAATTATGGCTCCCCCCTTTCCACCAAAATGGTGGACAAACTTTACAGAGTGGAAAGGCTTGTGTGGGGATTTCCTCTTCCCTATAACTGTATGCCACCATTGGGTATAGAGAGAGACCAGAGGGGCGTAGTTTAATATGGCTCCCCCTTTTCCACCAAAATGGCGGACAAACTTTACAGAGTGGAAAGGCTTGTGGGGGTATTTCCTCTTCCCTATAACTGTATGCCACCATTGGGTATAGAGAGAGACCAGAGGGGCGTAGTTTAATATGGCTCCCCCCTTTCACCCAAAATGGCGGACAAACTTTACAGAGTGGAAAGGCTTGTGGGGGATTTCCTCTTCCCTATAACTGTATGCTACCATTGGGTATAGAGAGAGACCAGAGGGGCGTAGTTTAATATGGCTCCCCCCTTTCCACCAAAATGGCGGACAAACTTTACAGAGTGGAAAGTCTTGAGTTGGGGATTTCCTCTTCCCTATAACTGTATGCCACCATTGGCTATAGAGAGGGACCAGAGGGGCGTAGTTTAATATGGCTCCCCCTCTTTCCATCAAAATGGCGGACAAAATTTACAGAGTGGAAAGGCTTGTTGGGGGAATTTCCTCTTCCCTATAACTGTATGCCACCATTGGGTATAGAGAGAGACCAGAGGGGCGTAGTTTAATATGGCTCCCCCTTTCCACCAAAATGGCGGACAAACTTTACAGAGTGGAAAGGCTTGTGGGGGGATTTCCTCTTCCCTATAACTGTATACCACCATTGGGTATAGAGAGAGACCAGAGGGGCGTAGTTTATTATGGCTCCCCCCTTTCCACCAAAATGGCGGACAAACTTTACAGAGTGGAAAGGCTTGTGCGGGGATTTCCTCTTCCCTATAACTGTATGCCACCATTGGGTATAGAGAGAGACCAGAGGGGCGTAGTTTAATTATGGCTCCCCCCTTTCCACCAAAATGGCGGACAAACTTTACAGAGTGGAAAGGCTTGTGGGGGGAATTTCCTCTTCCCTATAACTGTATGCCACCATTGGGTATAGAGAGACACCAGAGGGGCGTAGTTTAATTATGGCTCCCCCCTTTCCACCAAAATGGTGGACAAACTTTACAGAGTGGAAAGGCTTGTGGGGGGAATTTCCTCTTCCCTATAACTGTATGCCACCATTGGTATAGAGAGAGACCAGAGGGGCGTAGTTTAATATGGCTCCCCCTCTTTCCACCAAAATGGCGGACAAACTTTACAGAGTGGAAAGGCTTGTGTTGGGGATTTCATCTTCCTTATAACTGTATGCCACCATTGGGTATAGAGAGAGACCAGAGGGGCGTAGTTTAATATGGCTCCCCCTCTTTCCACCAAAATGGCGGACAAACTTTACAGAGTGGAAAGGCTTGTTGGGGGAATTTCCTCTTCCCTATAACTGTATGCCACCATTGGGTATAGAGAGAGACCAGAGGGGCGTAGTTTAATATGGCTCCCCCTTTCCACCACCAAAATGGCGGACAAACTTTACAGAGTGGAAAGGCTTGTGGGGGGATTTCCTCTTCCCTATAACTGTATGCCACCATTGGGTATAGAGAGAGACCAGAGGGGCGTAGTTTATTATGGCTCCCCCCCTTTCCACCAAAATGGCGGACAAACTTTACAGAGTGGAAAGGCTTGTGCGGGGGATTTCCTCTTCCCTATAACTGTATGCCACCATTGGGTATAGAGAGAGACCAGAGGGGCGTAGTTTAATATGGCTCCCCCCTTTCCACCAAAATGGCGGACAAACTTTACAGAGTGGAAAGGCTTGTGGGGGAATTTCCTCTTCCCTATAACTGTATGCCACCATTGGGTATAGAGAGAGACCAGAGGGGCGTAGTTTAATATGGCTCCCCCCTTTCCACCAAAATGGCGGACAAACTTTACAGAGTGGAAAGGCTTGTGGGGGGATTTCCTCTTCCCTATAACTGTATGCCACCATTGGGTATAGAGAGAGACCAGAGGGGCGTAGTTTAATATGGCTCCCCCCTTTCCACCAAAATGGCGGACAAACTTTACAGAGTGGAAAGGCTTGTGGGGGGATTTCCTCTTCCCTATAACTGTATGCCACCATTGGGTATAGAGAGAGACCAGAGGGGCGTAGTTTAATATGGCTCCCCCCCTTTCCACCAAAATGGCGGACAAACTTTACAGAGTGGAAAGGCTTGTGGGGGATTTCCTCTTCCCTATAACTGTATGCCACCATTGGGTATAGAGAGAGACCAGAGGGGCGTAGTTTAATATGGCTCCCCCTTTTCCACCAAAATGGCGGACAAACTTTACAGAGTGGAAAGGCTTGTGGGGGGATTTCCTCTTCCCTATAACTGTATGCCACCATTGGGTATAGAGAGAGACCAGAGGGGCGTAGTTTAATATGGCTCCCCCCCTTTCCACCAAAATGGCGGACAAACTTTACAGAGTGGAAAGGCTTGTGTGGGGATTTCCTCTTCCCTATAACTGTATGCCACCATTGGGTATAGAGAGAGACCAGAGGGGCGTAGTTTAATATGGCTCCCCCTCTTTCCACCAAAATGGCGGACAAACTTTACAGAGTGGAAAGGCTTGTGGGGGGATTTCCTCTTCCCTATAACTGTATGCCACCATTGGGTATAGAGAGAGACCAGAGGGGCGTAGTTTAATATGGCTCCCCCCTTTCCACCAAAATGGCGGACAAACTTTACAGAGTGGAAAGGCTTGTGTGGGGATTTCCTCTTCCCTATAACTGTATGCCACCATTGGGTATAGAGAGAGACCAGAGGGGCGTAGTTTAATATGGCTCCCCCCTCTTTCCACCAAAATGGCGGACAAACTTTACAGAGTGGAAAGGCTTGTGGGGGGAATTTCCTCTCTTCCCTATAACTGTATGCCACCATTGGTATAGAGAGAGACCAGAGGGGCGTATTTAATATGGCTCCCCCTCTTTCCACCAAAATGGCGGACAAACTTTACAGAGTGGAAAGGCTTGTGTGGGGGATTTCCTCTTCCCTATAACTGTATGCCACCATTGGGTATAGAGAGAGACCAGAGGGCGTAGTTTAATATGGCTCCCCCTCTTTCCACCAAAATGGCGGACAAACTTTACAGAGTGGAAAGGCTTGTGGGGGGATTTCCTCTTCCCTATAACTGTATGCCACCATTGGGTATAGAGAGAGACCAGAGGGGCGTAGTTTAATATGGCTCCCCTTTCCACCAAAATGGCGGACAAACTTTACAGAGTGGAAAGGCTTGTGGGGGGATTTCCTCTTCCCTATAACTGTATGCCACCATTGGGTATAGAGAGAGACCAGAGGGGCGTAGTTTAATATGGCTCCCCCCCTTTCCACCAAAATGGCGGACAAACTTTACAGAGTGGAAAGGCTTGTGTGGGGGATTTCCTCTTCCCTATAACTGTATGCCACCATTGGGTATAGAGAGAGACCAGAGGGGCGTAGTTTAATTATGGCTCCCCCCCTTTCCACCAAATGGCGGACAAACTTTACAGAGT
>JAEQBA010001264.1:0-40344 GCA_019434445.1 Phalangium opilio
TTGTCAATAAATAACAAGTTCACCCCCGCAAATTGCTTGCTCTTGGTACTTGTTACCGTAACAAGCTGTCCCAATTCTTTTAAATTATGGTTAATCCATGGCAACCCCAAACTTCGGGGGGGGGGGGAATTATCCCCCGAAAACGGAAGGTTGGGTAAAAAATATCGATCATGTATGGTCCTTTGTTTTCAAGTTTTTACCGGATACGATATTAATAGATACAACACATACACTGACCTCCAACACTACCTGACTCGGAAAGAAACGCCAACGAGTTTAACACTTTAATAAAAGTATCAATGTCAGGCAATACTTGAAAATGCTTGGCTCATCACCACCGTTACAACATCCAAACCATAAATTCACTTGTCCTTAGAAAAAAGTGGTAAAAATAATTGGCTTCATTTTCCATTACTTTTTATCAACTTCGAGGGACAAATCACTTATGGATATATTAATTTTAACCCATGGCCGAGGGAAAACGCCTGATCAAGAGTGAGCCACTCCTCGTTAAAAAACTAGTTACCCCAGTAAAGTACTGGCTACCGCATGAAGGCCGGGGTTCGATTGCTAAAAATAAAAGGACGAGGATGAAATACGTAGCCTTTATTTCCTTTCAGTCGGTTGAGCCGATTCGCTGTTGTTATTAAATAAAAAGAGGTTTTCTTCTTTGAACAACTAGAAATCCAGAATCAGGAAAAGTAAAAAGAAAAATGGCCTAACTTCAGTGAAGAAAGCATAGGACCATCCTTCTTCTCCTACGAAACAAAGTAATTTTCGCTACACCACAAGGTTTCAAAGGAAACGAAAGATTTCTTGGAATAATTAGAAATGATTCAACGTGAAAAATAAGCTCGGATTAAATTTTTCCGAGAAACGTCTAGCGTCCATCAAATTATGATGAATTAAAGAATGGTAAAAGACAGCCTTTCATCTCCCCATACGTTCATAAGATGTGCTCCATAAGTTTGTCACTGGTTACTGAGAGCTTGTCACGAAGTGACGGAGGTCATAGAGCCTGGTAAGGTGTGTTATGGACTAAATAGGAAGATGGACTGCAAAACAGAGTAGTCAATTCTCGCTTGTCGTTCTCTAACTAGCTCGAGCTGTAGAAGTATAGGAAGTGTCATACTTATGGAACATATATTATAAACTTATGATCCTAGGCTTACTTCTCCCAATTTACACTATGCCGATTGGCAATCTAACTTCCAAAGAAATCAAGGCAAGCAAATCAGTCAGATTGCCTTTAGGGGGGTTTTTATTCCATTTTTGCTCTTCCCCAGAAAACAGTTTCTATACTGGTTGTAGATTCTGTACAAGTTTAACTTAGCTTGAGTTAAAAATAAAACTTCATGCACCACTCAACCCTTCACCTTTAAAGAACTCAATATTAAACTACCTAAGAAAACATTAAATTCATTTAAAATTTCTAATTAGCGTTTTGTATTAAGTTCGTGTTTCTTACGAGCTAAACTTAAATAATTAACTAGCTCCGAGTTTTAAGATAAGTTTCACTAAATTCCCCCAGGGATATAAAGTATCCACACTGTAAACACAGTCCTCGCATTAAAAATGTAAAGAAAGCTAAGAGCGTTCAGAAATTAGAAAGCTAGAAAATGAATTCTTTATTTGACCCGTTGGTGTCTGGAGAGAAATGGCACCTAAGGTTCCCTTCCCAATGGGAGTAAAACTCCCTACGTCATAGAGCTGCCCGTTCTCTATAATCCGTACTTGACTAACTCTGCAGCGATACCAAAGGCATACTGAGGTTCGCAGGGCTCGACACGTTAATCGTTCCCAACGCTCAAGAGCCAACTTTTAAAAAGGAAAGAAGAAAGAAAAAGATGGACTGAGCAACTGCATTACCTTTTAATGGTAGAAACAGCTGCAACTCGACAAATAAAGATATATACGCTATAGATCTAGTTGTACGAAAAAGGATATAAAAAATGCAAGACTATTCGAATTGAATTTTGGAATTTCTTAACATAAAAGAACGAATTTTTTAAAAAGAAAAAAGATTTTCTTCAAAGAAAATGATAGGAAAATTAGCATAAAGACAAATTCTGTTTTCCATTTGAGTCTAGTGATATAAATTCCCTGGGATATTTAGATGTCATTTATATTTCTATCAAACTAAGCTTGGCCTCAAAAGAAACACAAAATCTGTCTCCTCGTTGAAAACCAACTAAAACCTCGACTTCTATGATAAAAAAAAAATTCGAAGGAAAAACGGTCCATTCTTAAGCAAAATTATTACTTTTTCAAGTGGTAGATTTCTTACAGAAACGGTTATAAGTCTTTCTACGGATTCAGTTCCTACATAAACAGACATACCGAGGAAAAAGCATTTCAAGTACTTCTGAAAGAACTTTAAGCTGGCTATAATGTTTCGCCGAGTGCCAAATAAACGAAAAGAAAAAAAAAAAAAAAAAAATCTTGTTGAATGGAGCGATGGAAGGCCAAGGGCAATTGACATTTGATTCCTAAACGTCTAGAAAGTATGATATGAAAGACAGACGTTGTTGGCAGTACCCTAGCCTTAAACTATAAAACTATTAAGAGGGGGGGTTGCGCAATTAAAACCAAAGGAATGCATACACTCCGATTCAAATTGAAATAATACTGTACACAAAGCTAGCCTCCACGTTATCTTGATCAAAACAAAGGTTCAAAATATGAGGGCGTCAAGCTTTGTACCTACTGATATTTAAACCTGAATTCGATTGAATGAATAGAAAGCTATTTAAAAAAAAAGCACACATACACAACTAAATTTGCGTCGACTACCGTACGTGTAGATGACCGACCGACCATATGGCCTCTCAAACTTGTTAATTAATTACGTGACCTAGGTTTAAATTAGCAAAGGATTTTTCCATGGAGTGGGGCGCAGGCGAAGATAAGTAATACGAATGATTTAAAACTTAACTAAAGAATTACGGCCTAATATTGTTATCGTAACGTAGACACGTTATGACTTTTTGACAAGCCCTTTCTTAATTATTTTTTCCGCCACTTGAAAACCTTCAACATCAACAAAAAGGCAGAAATGGCGCCGATTTTCGTCATACCATACGTGTACTTGAACCCTTAAATCTAAACTATTTTTTTTTGTTCCATATGGTAGGGGAAACTTCCATGGAAACATTTTTGTTCATTGCCAATGACGTGTAAGAATATAACTGGTCGCAATCTTAGAATCACAATAAAATAAGGGTTTTATGGCTATTAATATGAAGGCAATCAAGCCTGCAACGAACTGCGGAGAAAACCTATTTGATCCGTGTGGTTTAATTAAAGTTGGGGGTCGATAATTCGTTATGTTTCAAATTCAAATGGAACCAGGACAGGGCAAGACAGGACAGGACACGAGAGAGGTCGAGGTGACAGAGACGGACGTATGACGGAACTAAGTTAATTGCCAAACTAGATCTTCCAAAGGGGCGGGGGCGTCGCGTGTTCTCAAGCATTTGACAATAGCTCTAACTCTAACTTTCGATTCTACACAAATTGACAGACGTTCCTAAGTCTAGCCCTATTGTAAAGGATACAGGGAAATGACTGCGATATAGAACAATTCGGGAATCAACCGCGATAACCCATTGCAAACACGCTTGAACTTCCTTAACACCGAATGCGTGCAGGATGGAATTAATAGTTTGCAATAAAACTGTTAATAAAATATTTAAAAAAAACGCTCTCGGAAAGATTCAAGTCAAATTACGAGTTGTACCTATAAGTCACGCAACAGTTTTCACATACTGATCATTTCTGAGGAAGATGGAGGTAAAACCATTTCTGAGTTTAGCAAAGATACCCTAGCTTAGTGTTATCAAAGCTTGAAATTTAAATTTCCCAGAACTTAAATGAAACAGTCCTTTGACGAACGAGTCATAGTATTTGACGCAACGTGAACGATTCCCAGATTGGTACTTTACAAAGATTAATAATTCAAAGAATATCTCAAGCCTTTCTCAGTATCAATTCATACCAAGTTAAAAGCTCAGTACGAACAAACTTTGAGACGAAAAATTTCAATTATACTTAGAACTTCCCACACGCAAAATTCTTATTACAATATCTACCATCGTGTCGCGAGTTAAAACGGAACGGCGCCTAAAGGAAAAAAGAATGAGTGGAGGCTGGGGCGTTTGGCCATTTCGGTTCCTGGAAAAAAAAAAATGTCCCAACGTTTTGTCAGGTTGCTTATTACGAAACGTGACGTGTCACCAGCTAAAACGTCATAAAAGATCCACACCCACTTTTCCATCACACGAGGAAAAAAGAATTAGATTAAATAAGAGCAAATCATAAATGTGTAGATATCGGAAGTAGACAAAGGCATTCCATATCCGGATGTTGGCATTCACCATAAACTTAATTCATTCCATTCTAGGAATTATGGTAATCATGAACCTCTATATTAACACAAATTCCAGTGAATTTCGAAAGGTCATGACCCCTTTTAGAGCTAAAAAACCGCGCAACTATAGATTAATACACTACGTATGGACATAGGCAGGAAAAGTCATCCCGTCGTTTATTTATAGAAATCGGAAATGAGACCGAGAGAGGTAGTCCGGCAATTATGTTTCCACCCCCCCTCCCCCAACTCGAGTTAGGTTTGAATTTTAATGTCACTTGACAGTGTTATTAATACTGGGGATAGCCTATCATACGCTATATATCCAGGGCAAGGTGATAGGGTTAGTGTAGGCACGTGCCAATATATGTTCAACGGAATGAGGCTAACATCCTCCTCATCCTCGTGGGAAATAGGTGACAATAATACTTATTATCAGGAAAGGACAAAAAAAACCTCGGTAATAGCCGACGACAGTCCAGGGTATACCGGTAATATTAGATAACAGATATCTAATCCAATGAGAGCACGAGATTGACTTTCACTATAGGCCTTCAGTATCTCGGATAGCGTTTAGTTAAACAACTCATCTAATGCTATGACGTAGGCCTATTCTTTGGGGAATTTTCCTAACATATGAATTGCAATATTTTCCATTTAACTTCCCGCCTTTTAGCGTTGAAGCAATATCTGTGTTTACCGAAAAAGTTCTTAAGTGTAAAGTTTCAGAAATCACGAGCAATTTGATATTACTCTAATATCTAGACTGACTTCAAAGTAGCGACTGATTTTAACTGTAAATACTAAATAGTTTAAAATCCCACGATTTTAATTTATGTTGATGCAAATCAAACTTGTATATTTGAGTAAATATTAGTTCTTAAAAGACTTTAAAGTTTTAATTTAAAATTCCTAAGAGAGACTTCCGAGTGTTCCAGGAATCTAAGACGGCGCTTACATCCGCTAACCAGCGCGCGGGATCTCTTAGCATTTTAGTCGAATGTCCCGCAGGCCTATCACGGAAGAAAATCTAATAAAATCGTATATACACGACAACGCAATATCCACCACAGCAGAATAAAGGGTATTAGAAGCAGGCAGGCTTCGAGGGAAAGATGGGCGACGTCAGCTCACGCTTGCCAGCTTAGAATTTATCGAAAGTTCCCCCGTTCCTCCTCCCGAGTTTACTTCCGGTAAACGAACCATTGATCCAATCTCTGCATGACAAAGACGCAGGCAGGCACCCCGTGTTAAGTTAACATTGATTCTCGTACAGTCAAACAAGAGGTACTGTCATTACTGGTAATTCGGTTGATGGTCTTAAAATCTGTACGACGTTACGACGAGGACACATCGTACACAAGACGTTAAATCATATTATGGTTAAGGATATTGTGTGTAAACGATCAGCGAGCCAGGAAGTAGTTTAAAATTAATAAATATTGGGGTTCAACTTCCTGAAAATTAATCTTTGAATTCCTAGAGAAACCTTGAAACAGCGCTGACTAGACCACCCATTAGACGTTAACAACCAGACGTAGTGTTACTGAAACCATAAAAACTGTATTAAACTTTCCATTTCAAAAACAGGGTAAATTAAGAGTGAACAGCTAGATTAATGGCATACTCGGAACGAATATAGCAACTTCGTAAACACAATTAAGGCTTTTTCTTCGCAAAATTTAAGCTGTTGATGTTAAATTCGAGAGTTTTCTATTAGAGGCGATGAACCTCGGTTTGAACAAAGATTACACAGCTGAAAAGGTCGTTTTAAGCTTATTTACTGATGCGTTCTTAAATTGCAAAAAGTGGTATCGGAAATCTGACAGGAGATTTAGCTCTTCACCGAAAAAACGGGACGTTTCCAACCAGGGTTAACATTCTCAAAAATATCAATTTAACATACACGTCAAGTTAAGCCTTTGCAAGTGACTACAAGGACAAGTGTCGTAAACACAAGAACGGTTAAAAAGAAAATCAATATCACCATAAGATATATTCCATAAGTTTGTCACCGATTACTGAGAGCTTGTCATGAAGTAACGTATGTCATAGATTCAAAGTACAGGAAGTATCGTCCTTATGAAACATATCTTATAAACTTAAGATATTACCCATAAATATATCCTTTGCATTAGATTAGACCCTCGTAATATTTAAAGAAAAACCATGAAACCCTGAAACACCAGACCAGAACTTAATCCTCGCGGCAAAATATTTCATAACATTACATACGCAAAATTCTCAAGTATTTTCTCCTTGAATTCGGTATGACACTTTGCCAAGAATATGAATTACAACAACCCTCGCATCTGAATGAAAGGACATCTTAAACTTTAATGCTCTTTGGATAAAACTTATTTCGTTATGGTGGACCAGATATTTTTAGAATGTTCTTTTTTTTAAACCCATAAACCAAAAGTCTTAAAACTCGTTTAAAAAAAGTTTCACCTGATTAAACGAATCGCGAAAAAAAAATGTCAGCTAAAAGAAGTTTGAACGAAGGATGCGTAGGATGAATTTAGGGGATAAAGCACGGGAAAAAAACATCCCATTTCGCGCCATATTTCTAAACCAATCATCTTTGAAGGTGCTCCTCGCTTTTTTGGGATTGAACATAACTAAATATAGTAACACTCTCCAACAAAACAAGTTAAAAATTAATGCTTGAATTATTTCCACTATAGTTTCTGAAGGAGTAATTCAATATATAAAACAAACTGTTTTTAGTATTACACGTATTTGTATTTCGGGCGACTTATACGAAAAAGCTAGCTTTCAACCTAAATTTATTAAATATTTAAAACTAAACGTAGCAGGAAACTTCAAATGTCAAAAATACGTTCAAAAAGGTCAAGATAAAAGAGACTCTTTATATTTAGAATAATATAACCGTTGAATAAGCTACATTTCCACATTTAAATTTAGGCCAAAAGAGGATATAAACAAAGTAAATATCCGACCTTATGTATCTAATCTCCTTTAATATCCCTGGATAGCACAGTTACTGAAGTTTGGGTAAACAAAGATGTAATTTTATCTCAAAATCCTTAAAATTTCTCATTAAGTTAAACGTTAAACATTAACAAGACAACAATACTTTAGTTACTATACACTATCTCAGTCAGTCTGACCTGAAAATTGAGCTGGTCGACTTATCAAGAGTCAAAAATAATTTTAAATATGCAGCCTAGATTCTAGACCATACTCTAAGCAAAAGAAATAATATATCTAAGACATCTATACCTATCTCTGTATAACCAAACCGCACCATAATATCCCATGATCACCACCCACTTCCACCATCACCGAAGAATGACCTCGCGATCTAGTTCCGTCGTTCATCGAGTCAACCGCATGCATCGTCTATCAACCATACTAAATTGAATTACGAACGTCGAAGGTAGACCTACTGGAAAATTGATCCTTAATGGAAGATAGTATACAATAAAGTACGAACCCCACCCTATCTATCTTAACCACCACCACTACCACCTCCTTCAACATTGTCACGAAATATGGATAGATGGGTCACTAACCTCACCATAGTCTTACAATTCCCTAGACTAGAATTATAACCGTTTGAAAAAGAAAAAAGAAAGGTTTCGAAATGTCCATGCAGACTTAAGAAACGTCTCATATAACATTAAGTTGGGGGTCAGTGACACCAGTTAAACCTCCAGCGATGAACTAAACTGGACAGTCCAATTAATCAGAGGATTCATAAGCCTTTGCCTAAGGCGGAATGCGAGGCTTAAATGATGTCAAAACTAATATTGTCCACCAGAAGAAAAACGACGATAATTAAGCTAAGGGGATTATACGAGTACCAATCATTAAGAGAACCCAGGAGGATGAAACCTTGAAAACAAAAGAGTGGAAGAATGGAGTATTAGACGCTTCACGCTTCTTCAAAACTATGGTAGAGGCTGTGAAAGATGATGTAGTGTGAATGAAGAAAGCAGTATTTTTAATCCATAGGCCGCCTTTTTTATTTCGGAATGGTACGATTCATTTTTCGTTAATAAAAGGATCGAGTAAATAACTGAATAAATTTCCCCGTACCAATTCCTAAAAGATGCACCTCAATATTACTAAAATTCCCATCGAATCCGTCTATAGTGACCATCAATATTACTCGACACTACAGAAAGACTTTAAGAGCTAATACTATTTCGAAAACTACAGTGCCAAGTGACATCGTTTGAGGAATAAGCCCTCAGGATGGGATATCTATTTCTTTAAGAAGAATCTTCTGGAAAAGCTTTTCTGGATTAGCTTGATATCGAAGGAGAAAGAAAAGAAAGTGAAGAATTATGAAACTCCTCGAAGGAGTATTGGAAGATAACGTACAAACAACAATCGTCTCCCTTCTCTAACAAAAAGATCCTGGAGGAGGACACTCTTTTACGTTTTGTCTCGATCGTAAGAAGTGTATTAACCCAATGTAATCAAGTTATGGTAGTTTTAATTCCGATCAGTATAAGGGTCGCGTAACTGCGTGATCATCTCTTGAGACTTTCCAACTAACTTCCTTTAGACAACAAGACTCGAGGATACTTTTGGAGCGGCGCAACCTTGATATAGTAAAACAGTTTCCTCCGCGGATGGACACTCGGTAGCTTTTAGATAAAGACAGGGGTCGTGTGGGAGAATAACTCTTTTAAAGGCAGGAAATAGAGCGATAAGAGGAAGTGGCTTAATGGACGTCGGATCCAGTTTCCAAAACAGTCTCGGCTGCCAATATGACCGACCGAAAGACCACCCACCTAAGACTCTGTCGCTTGTATAAAACAAAACAACGTTTCTTAAGGATTCGACAGTTTTCCTCTCAACTTTGAAATATGTTTATAAATAAATATAAGAACCTTTTAGTTTTAGGCCTTAGGCATATGAATTTATATTTCACATTTTATAAAAAGTTGGACCTAACGTAACTGCGGCAATAAACCTGAGTTCCGCTACTGCACCGCGTATTATTTTATATTACCTATATTTAATTCAAGATGCGGTGTAAAGGGTTATTTTACACGATAAAACGGCTAGATGTTCTTAACCATAAGTTTATAAGATAAGTGCCATAAGTTTGTCACTGGCTACTGAGAGCTTGTCACGAAGTTCAAAGGCTTAGTACAGATAAATAGGTAGCAAATGGATAGCAAAATTAACCGAGTGTAGTCAATTCTCGCTTGTCGTTCTCGAACTAGCTCGAGCTATAAGTACTGGAACATATCTTATGAACTTATAATAACACAATATACCACCAGAGCAATATCTAGACAACTGTACTTGGCACCGTTCGCATTTCCTTCTAAAAACATACGTATAAGCGTTCTACTTTCTAATGAAGACATATTCACTCCTCATATAATACTTTTAAATTATGTGGTTTCTCCATTTACGTCACTTCACTTTGATGAATGGAAAATTACACATCTCATTCTGGGAATATATAAGGTTTTGGCGCAAAATGAAAGATTACACTTGAAAACCCTTGCCTGCAAAAATTAATATCGACCGAGTAATGTAGGTCCCTCCATAAAACGATTTGGAAATTAGGTCTTCCGTACATGTAGACCATTTTATTATTTTTTTTCTTGTTTTCCAGAGAGCTCAAGAGTGTTTTTATTATTCAAACTCACGGATGGAATAATTACATGGGATGTAGAAAATTTTAGGGCTTTCAACAGGAATCTATTCGATTCCCTAAATGAATATTGAACGCTTTTAATACCCGATCGAGTTGATATTCAACCAGATAATTTGTGAACAATTCTTAACTTTATTCTTAAGCGAGAGAACGTTAATTCAGGCTATTTCTAAACTTCTTTTCTCAATTTCTAGCGCCGTATAGGTACCTTTGCGAAATGAGAAATAAATTTTTGGGAAAACTAGAGCAGAGTGCTAAGGGAATAATATTGTAACTGCTTTTATACCTTTGTATCTCGGATAATATCTTTTGCGAGAAATTAAGTATTTAAATTCTTTAAGTAGCGGAATTAATATTTGGCACACTTTGAAGTTTAAAACTCTGGAAAAATAGCATTAAAAAATAAATTTTTCGAAAGCTTAAAATTTCAAGATAATTAATTGGGAAAAGTAAAAGCAATTAGAAGGATGATATTATTATCATAGGGGCTCTTTCTAATTATAGAAGTTATTAATTTTTACCGACTAATTCAATCGTTGCATTTACGAGAAATCAGACATAGGTTATATTCTAAAATTTAATATTAGCTTTTCATTTCAAAATTAAAAACCAGTACCTTATACGAAAATTAAATTAGCATTAACAATTTTATTTCGTGGAAAGACTTATTTGATTCTTGGATGTTTTCGAAATTTGAAAATTTGTTAAATTAATATAAATTAAGATCGAATATAAAAAGACGCTGGCTTCTATCCAGTAATTTAATTTCAATTGGAAGCAATGTCATACGCAAATTAATTAATATATATTTGGCAAATGCGATGCTTTCTATTCAAAAACATATTCCGTACGAGCGAAAATTGATTTTATAATTAGTGATACGGTCTAACTTTCTATACTACTTTAAAATCAAGCCCTTCCTCTTGAAAACAATGTATCTATTCCGAAATATAATTAGAGGGCGTGTACTTCAAACTAGATATAGATAGTAAAATGACCCGTGGCTATGTTTATATTATTTCAGAGCGTTTCGGTATCAGTTTCTGTCCTGACTCTAACATTCATATCCTTGGACCGATGGTACGCCATTTGCCATCCACTTCGTTCCAAGAGCACGGCGGCTAGAGCCAAGACAGCGATCGCCCTGATCTGGATCGTCTCTTTGCTTTTCGTCTTGCCGGAAGCTCTGGTTTTGGAGACGAAGCCGCACCCGAATTTGAAAGTGGACACTCATTACTTGACCGATTGCGCGTACGGTTGGAGCCTGAGCGAAACTCGCCTCTATCAATTATTTATCGTTCTACTCTTGTACGTGGCGCCATTTTCTCTGATGTTGGTCGCCTATTGCCAGATAGTTAAAGTCCTATGGAGCAAAAACATACCCGGATATTCCGGAGAAGAGCACCCTCCACCTTACACCGCTAATAACAGGAGATTAGGTAAGCGCTATTCAACAATAAACTGTCAATATTTAACCAGGGAACCGTTCTTATTCAAATTACGTATAAGGGCAGACGACGCTTGTGACGTATAAACCAACCTCTTATCTTTGTAATAAAGACAGCTAGCTTAAACGTCGTTTCGTTAATATTTGAGGAGCTATTTCCATCACATCTGTAGGTCGAGAGGCTTTAAACGTAAACAAGTCTATAGTGGTTGAGACATGGTCTCTGCTGCCCTCTTCAGCTCTCTAGATTTTAATTTTGGGAATAACTATACACCGTTCTATTTTGCTCTATTTTTATCTATCTAGCCGTCAAACACAGAAACGGAGCCGTACGATACGGAATCCCTAACCCTAGTTGCGAGGGTCAAATTCGATCCAGGAGAAAAGCGGCCAAAATGTTGATAGCCGTCGTGGTCATTTTCGCCCTTTGCTATCTACCAGTTCATCTCATCAATACCCTAAGGTAAACATTACCGACTTTAAGCCTATTCCGCAGAGCATCCGGAGTAAGCAACACGCGTTTATTCGCCGTATTGGGTTTTAGTTCGTTTGTTTAGGAGAGAGTTGTATGTAACTTCGGTAGAATGAACGATTTCCTCAATGTAGGATTTCTCGTACCGTAATGGTGACCAATTGCTTAGAGTAACTTGTAAAGATTATCTTTACCCACTCGCCCGTGAACTTCACCTTTTAGGTAAACCACCATCCGAATTGGATTGATATTTCTGATTCAGAAATCAAATGATGTTAAGATAAATTTAATTCGCTACATTGATTTAGCATCATTAGCCAAGAAAACTCACAATTTAGGACTGAAGCCCAAGCCTAGAGATCATTTCAAATATCGAACCCTCAAAATAAGTTGTTTTTCTACGAGAAATGAAATTCCGAAAACTACTTTAGCCAAAAATCCACCTAACATTTAAATATAGTCAAAACAAGGAAAGGGGAACGAAAATCTATAAGAAGGCAGTAATTAATTTCAATATTCTTTAGCTCGCTCGTGAGGGTTTCAAAGAAATTTTCCACGCATCCATTATGGAAGATTTTCGTCGACTTAACTCGTATAATCCTAGTTTTATAGTTCGCCAAAAACCTCTTCCAGATTATTACCGCAGTACTTAGAAATTGAATAAAAATAACTTAGCTCCAAGAAAATATAGGGTAAGGAATGGAAAGAAAACCCGGTGTAATAAGTCAATCTTAAAACATCTCGAGTTTCGATGGCCCCAGTTGGACCGGAAGTTAATGCAAAACAATGTCCTCATTCAAATTATCGAAGAAACTAGTGATGGATCTTCAATTCCTTAGCCTATTTTCTTTACCCAGACTAAATAATCATTAAACGAGTAAATAAGGCAACACTCCTCTCTCTCTCTTTCTTCGCTTGGAATCTTTCAGTAAATTTCTAAAGCAAGCCATTAGGCCTAACCACATCTAAGGTCTAGAATAAGCAGCTAACGAAGACGAAGAGGAAACTCGTGACCAGTCACGTCCTTAACATTCGAGAAAATAAACACAATGAAATAACAAGACTAGTATAGGTCAAGATCAGACTAGGGAAAATAACCCCCGTTACCCCTTTGACTTTATTACATCTAATTCGGTAGATGGAAGAGAAATAAAAAACTTAATTCTAGTCTATAAAACTACATTTCCAGCCAGAAGAGGGAAAAAGGAGTTCCCATAAATCCGTATTTCGCTGTAGAACTGGGAAATTCCAAGTAGATATACTTACGAAGTTCGGATGATGATCATAAACATTACCCTTAACTTGTCAAAAACATTTAGTTCTCTTTGGGAATTAAGATATAAAACATTTCTTAAGCTACATATGTAATGTCAAAAACAAAATATTTTTCTTTCTTGAAAGCAAAGACCTTTTGTTAACCGACCTTGACATAACTTAAGTACATTATTTTAAAGTACTCAAACAAATCCTTTACTGACCCCTAAAAGCACGCACTGGTAGAGGCTACTCTATAATGTTAATAAAGTTCTGAGAACCTCAAAATACCAATAGAAAGGAGCCGAGAACGCCTCATAGTCTTGTACTTGTCTTTTTTGAAATAGATGTACTTCAACTTGCTCCAAATGTTAATGTTATGGAAAAAACAGAGAGAGAGAATATTGTTTACGAGATTACATAAAAGTTTTGATCAAACGGAATAGAAAATACAGATAAAAAAGAAATAACAAAATTTGTGGAAACTCTTTTAAACTTTACGATTTCAAACTGCATCCATCTCTCTGCTTTCCTTGCACTTGTAATATCTGTCTATATAATGATTTATAGGAACTATGGAGTTTGAGAAATTCCTTAAAAAATAATCCGGTAAAACTTTTGTTGAAGTGGTGAATTTCACTGTTATATCCTAACAACGAAAATATTAGAACAGATCAAAGGGTTAATGTTTTCGCAGCACCTATACCTTATTGGAACAAAGTTCGAACGAAAACTAGAGTTAGAAGTAGCTGGTGTTTTAGCTCCTTTGGTAAAGTTGAATGCTTTCAATTGCCAATTGGCAAACATGACACCCGCACATACTGAATTGAATTGAATCAGGTCGCCTAGGTACTTCGCTTTCATTCTTTGAATCGCTGGTTTCGATTTGAAATTTACTTTCATACCTATAAATTATTTCATACCCACTAGAAAATGGGGCAGGCATAGATACTATACCACCAAAATATCCCTCTAACAAAATATTTGCTTTATATAATAAATAAAAAAAGAAAAACTTAAATTTCTGAGCTGCGCTTCCATTCTATAACTAAATTTAATAAGAGACTGAATATGAGAGTAGCGACGACGGATTTTTATAAAAAGGGACTGCGAACTTCTGCCCGGACCCTTATATTTCATTTTCGTATGAAACTTGTTGGTGGTATAGAAAGAAGTTCGGGATTCATCGGGATTGAGTGAGATTCTAGAGAATGAAAAATCCTTATAGAATGGAAGGGAGAGAGAGAGAGAGGGGGGGGGGTCGAGAGCGGGTGTGGGTTCGAAATTCCAGTCGCTTTTCATATCTTCAAGAAGGATTTTTCTTTTGGGCATCAGCCCTTTCTCCAAAGTAAAAGTGAAGAATGGCTTAACCACCACCAAAAAAAAGCTTTAATTCTCCTAGCTTGGTCCTGACAATTCACCAAAGTACGCGGCACATTTTTAAATAAAGACGCAGGGTTTATGTACAGGGTGTAAAAAAGGGGTAATTATAGGACCAAAGTCTATGGGAAATAAATTTTGGAATCGAAAATGTAACTTCTATGACATATTGTACTAAAAACCAACCTGAAGAACTTATCATGGGAACACCCTGTATACAAATCCGCATCGAAAAAAAAAATACGGAAGTAAAAGACTATTTCCACCCAACCAATATCATATCCAAATATTGGATTCCCAGATCCATCGATTTTTATAAATATATATCCCATATGAAATACATAGCAGATTGTATGTTTAAGTATATGGTATGGATTCCCATTCAAAATTCTGAGCTGGACTTAAAAATGGACAAAGTAATAAATAGTTACCAAAAGTGAACCCATAGATTGCGATGGGAAAAAAAATAAAAAAACCTTTGCAATGAAAACGCAATAACTTTGCTCAAAATTGGCCAATATGACACAAAAGATGAATTCTAAAAGAAGTGAAGCCATTTACGGTTTTTCGCTGCGATTTGAAATCAAATACTCTTTCATAAAAGAAAAGAAATTCAATTTCATGAATAGATGAATAGGGAACCCTAAAAATCAAACTATAAAGTGACGTAAAAAAATCAGATTTTAAAAACATGAGGCGTGGGTGCATCGCCATTCAACTCTTCACCAAGGTCGAGTAATATCTTCACCCCTTCCCCACAGTCACTTCACAATGACCCAGCGCGATACGTATGGTGACACAATCCATGAAAATAAAAGAACCCCTACTTTTAAAACATTAGATTTTACAGCAGTGTTGAGTAAAAACTTTTCACCTCCCTCTAGAGAGAAAGATTCGGGAAAACAATTCAACCGGAAATTACATCCCCTTAGACTTAAAACTCGCGCAGCTACGAATGTAATTGTTGAAAACGTCCAGGTTCGAAAACCCCCTAAGAAATGTTTTTCAACTGTACCCCCAAGTTGGAGCTCTAAACTAATTTTCTAAGGCGCGTGCGATTGTTCAATTTCCTAAAACACAGTCTCTTCCCTTTATTTTTTTATCCCCGTTCCTCAGGTACACGACGGGTCTACCACAAAGTCACGTGACGACGGTGGCGTCCCTACTCTCTCATTGGCTGTGCTACGCCAACAGCGCCATCAATCCAATCATCTACAATTTCATGAGTGGTAAGTTACCGTAAAAAATATGTCTCGTGACTTACAGACACCTTACATAACTTCCGGTTTTAAAGACTAATCATTTCCGAATTAACCGGAAGTTGAAACATTACGTAATACCAGTGATTAACGTTCTTCCCAGAAGTAGTAGTTAAGAGTCATATTGCAGATTTCCTGGAAAAGGCGCGTTAATCCCGCCGGACTTAAACACGTTAATTAAATTGTCATTAGGAAATCGAAAATTGACGTTATACTCCGGGGGTGTTAATCACGTTTACACATGCAAACGGCGCTAAAATGGGGACGCAATTCCCCGACGTGTTCGTTCCCTAGCAATGCCGCAATCAGGCAACACAACACAATGAATTAAGCCTACAATCCTCTAATTGGGATTCTACCACTCACAATATCTGGCAAGGGAGGAACGTATCTTCGTTTTAAAGCTATATATACAAGCAATCTAACCAGAGGCGACCTTAATCAAGATAACAAGAGTATTTGTCTCTGATCTCCGTCGATATCAAGAGAGATAAATTAGCCGCCTATGTACGTCTGGGACCCCAAAAAGACCACTAAAGGGATAGTGGAATAGATTGATTTGAATACTGAGATAGGAGGATCCCTTATAGAAAAGCCCTTTAAGTTAGAAATAAAGTTTATGATTTATTAAGTATGTTTACTCTTCGGCTTAGTAAATAATTGAAAATCTAAATAACATCTAGTGAATTAGATTTCGATGACGTCATAGAACCGTAAGAGACTCTCGAAGTAGGAACGCTCTCAACCCACGATCTTTCCCCATCAACATTGAAACATTAATGATACCTGCTTAAGTACTTAGAGAATGGATAAACATTCCACTGCATTAACGATTTAGACTTCCTAAATTCCACTATCTCTTTGATTAAAGAATTCTCCAACACTTTGGGATAAATTCTAACCCAATTTAATTCCCGAAGATATCGTAATCAAAATCTTATTCTTTCTTTATTCTTTAAAGGGAAATTTCGAAAGGAATTTCGGAAGACATTCCGTTGCGCGACGTGTCGTCGGGTTCGATTCTTGGACGCGAATCGTCGACGGAGTCAATTGGACGGATCGTTGTGCCGGTACTACGGAAATTCTTTCACGCAGTGCGAAAATATCCCAATGAACTCAATCACTCGTGATTCATAACAGAAATCAAATTATCCTTCCCCTGTTTTATTTTCAGACTCAAAAGTTGGGTGGAATCTCTTAAACCAAAGACGGTTAACGCCGGAGCCACGACCAATAGTAACATTTAATACAATTAAAACCAAAAACCAAAAAAAAACCTAAATGATAAGAAATCTTTTTTATGTATGTAATACACCAACACAACAGCACCGTCGAATAAACCCGTCTATAAAATCACTTCACAAAAAAAAATAATAAGCACGTGTTTAAAATACGACATTTTATACACGATAAACTAAAACTTTACTTGTAAATATATATTAAATAAATAAATGATAATAATCAAAATTATATAATTGTCAGGCGGTCGAAAACACGTTATAATCCGATGATGAGATTTTAATGTAAATTGTAAACGTTCGGAATTAAATATATATATATTAACAAAATAATATACTTGTTTATTTCCTGAGGATGCTAAAAGAGACCCGTCCCCTTGTTTATTGATTGGTTCGTGCTTTGTTCAAGGGTTTGTGTATTCTATGATTAACAAGGACTTTTATTTCCATCCGGATCTTCAATAGGATTTTAAAACCCTTAAAAAATATCTCCATAAATCCCCAATTATATCCTAAAATATATATTTTGCAAACTTTGACGGAAAGCTAAGGCCTACATAATTCCTTATTACGATGCAATTAATACTGACGGATGTATTCGGTCCCAGAAAGCCAATTACGCAAAGGATAAAACTATAAGTATTCACTTCTCTTTTGTTATTTAGAAATTAGTCCCCCTAATTTGGGACCTGAGAAGTTACTGTCAGGTCCCTATAGCGACTGTCCCATTAACTTATTACAAACTTTCATTGTACACATTTTTAATTACCGATTTTAAAAGGGGGTGACGGTGCATGAATGGTAAAAGGTTTTCCCCAGGGAGCATATATATAAAATGGAGTCCTATTCAGTAAAAATAAAGAGGACATATCTAATGCAGTGACGTACAGTACACCCTTCAACGAGACTCCCATAAATTGAGTCTCTTTCCTCACTCACCCATAATTCTACTTTTAATCTTTTAACTTCTAATCAGTTTAAATGATATAATTGTTCTGAAAATTAAATTTCGTCGCTTCCTGTTAGAATCCCCGGATGCTAGTTCCCTTTGAACCCTACCACATTTTGGCGAAATGAGTGAAAGGCAAAAGAGGGGTGTAGATGAATTTCCACGTATAGAAATTTTACGAATTATGGTCCATTTGAAATATTGTGAGAGTCAAGCGGCCGGTTCGTAAAAGGACCGGAAAATCCATTTAGATTATGAAACTCAGATTGCACGTTTAAATTATTGCTATAGTCAGAGTGCATGCCGGGAAAACAATATCGCATCCAGTTTATGTTATAATATAAAATTAAAACTTCAGAGCGGTTTAGATGCGAGTTAGGATTTGGTTACTTGGATTTGGCTTACGATTTAAGTCGGCCACGAAGGGATTTAAAAAGAAAATAACAGCTAAGACATAATACTGACCTAATTCTCAATTAAAGCGCAGTCTAGCATAGCGCATAATTAAGAGATAATCCATAAATAATTAGAAACAAATGCTTCAATGGGAATTCAAAGGAATGAGTGAAAGCTTAATTAGGACAATCCCTCTTGACCATGCATAACCCTCCCAATAGAGCGCTGCCCATTATTGGAAATCTACAAAGTTAGAACAACTCCCAATCTCATCTGAAAACGAAATAAGGTCAGGTACAGACAGCGCAGGGTGAAAATATAATTTGGGCTCGATGGATGGGAGGTTTGGGTATTGTAACGAAATTGGGACCCATCTCATTCAGGCGTGCATATCCATGTATACGGCAAAAGGCCCGAGACTCGACAATGTTCGTCCAACCGTAAGACAAAGCGGACGACGCGAACTAATTGGGCAATAATGGCTTTCAATCGCGAGAGAGCGCGGTCAACTTGACCAACAAACGCACCGAAGGGGGCCAAGCTCATCCTTTATGGTTAGGAAATCAATTCCATAACCAATAAGTTCTTCAGCTGCGTTCTACTTTGTAAGAATTCCATCGCAGATGGCAATTGAGAACCATCTAAAATTACTTCCAAAACGACATATCTGTCACAGAAATGGGGTTAAACATACTTTGTTTTGGTATCTAACTGGCACCTAAGAAGAGGCGGGGAACTTTTGTCCGTAATACCATCTTACAAACACAGATATGTTGGGTAATGGACGCCCAGGATCTAATGTCCGAGAAGGTCCAAGTTGGAAATTAAGAACAGACCAGGTCAAATTCGTATGGAAAGTGCAATTTTTTTCATTATAACCTACAACTCCACTTTTAGGACCCATGAGGAAAAATAAAACAGGTGCTGATGAAGTACAGAGCTTATACTTATTACCAGATGGTCAAAGCTTTAACATTGGATTTTACTGCCACCAGGGTTACCCAAATCTACTTTACTTTCAGATATTTCTGTATTTCCCAACAATATCGATTAGTTATTGGAAGAAAGTAACCGAAGTTAGTTCTTGATAAAATAATAAAGTTAAAAGTTTAATACTAAAATCCCCAGGTAATAATTAATAAATGCTAACCCCGGAATAAGTATTTATATTTAAATGTTAAAATTTTCGAAGTGAGGTCGCTGGTTAAGTATAGAAGAAGAACGATCGATTGGAATGTCTTGGGTCATTTCATTGATTTAACCAACAGTCAATGAAATGTTTTAGACGCCTCCTACAGTGTAATTTCATCCTAATTTTTGTTCCAACGCAATATTAATTAAGTATTTTGTTCAAAAATGCAGGTAAAGCGAGTCTAGTACAGGCAACTTGATTTAAATCTGTACTACAATTCGAAAACGACTGTAGGTGTAAGCTGACTTTGTCAAAGATGTACAAAATAAACCTTATAGAACCGATCATGATTTTTTTTTGCTCGAATTGATAAAATCATTTTTAAGGCACCCAAACCCATCCCGCCCAGTCCCAATCAAATTCAATGCCCATTCAAAAGTCAACCACTAACTTCAAACGTTCAACACATTTCAAGTGCATGGATGAATTCGCATTTAAACTTCAAAAGAGATAAAAAAAACCGTATCCCACATAAAAAACCCTAACTTATCCAAGTTTTTCCAATCCCAAAATAAACAAAAAAGTATTTCAAAGTACTAAAACGTTACCGTCTACACCGCTCAGGGCAATTCCGTTTCAAAACGGATAAAAGAAGAAAAAATAGAAAACACCAACGAAAAACCAAAGACGTCAAGTATCCAATAAAAAAGATATATCAAGAGAGAGGTCCTACCTTTTGGTGAAGATCTTGTAGAAGATGACACGAAATACGGAGGATGAAGAGGAGAGCAAAAAATATCCCAATGATGAGAAGCAATTTCGTTGAGGTTTTTTGACCGTTACTTCAGGTTCATTTCCCGTGAGATGCGTCTATCCTGGTTGGTTTTTGCTTCTTCATCTTTTCAGTCTTAAGCCACGCGACCTTTTGGAAAGAAAAGGAAAACCTTTAATTTCTTTTTCATCTCAAAAATTAATCAAGATGATGAATAAGTCTAAAGTCCCTTAGATTGGTTGGTCCAGCCGCTGACGTTCAATTTGGACAGTAGGACATTACCAAGATTGGGTCCGTCGTAATTATTGGTATAACATAAGGGACAAAGATTGGTTATATATCCAATTAGGAATACCGGATATGTTATCGACCATTTTTATCGGATATTCCAGGTAACCTTTGACTGGGTTACGTTTATACAGTGTTTTTGAATAAGATTGACGTTGATCGAAGGTGGGACCAGAAGACTGCGTAGCGTTTACGATGAAATGGCCCATAAAGGAAGGTCAGGGACAGAGAGGATGAAAGCGTAAACATACAAGGTAAGATTAATCTGGAAGTCAGGTAAAAATATTGGGAAAAGAAACATATCCAATATTGGGATTTCATCCGGGAAGATGGGATATTTTCTGGTCGTTTATGAAAAGATAATTATTGGTAAAACCCAACCCAACCCAAAACAAAAACATCTATGCCTAATTTCTTTTTCAATCTCAAAAATTCGATATAAATAAATTTAGCGGAAAATGTTTTCCAGTCTTGTTTATTATTATTCTGGTAATATTATGCCTCATTAACTTTAGTAACTTTAAAGATTAATTAACCTATTGCGAAAGGATTAGGATAGCAACTTCCTACGTACGTAATTTAATTTCATATATATGTGCCAGAAGCTAAGTACAATCAATTCATTAATTGGATATTCAAATACACGCGACTAATTTCCAAGGCGCCTGCGAAATCAACGGAGCAAATTATTTGCTCAACTTCATCCCTAATAAGTTAATAGTTTCGGGCAAATGATTCGAAAACGTGATCTTCCAGATTAAATCATTTGTAAAATTAAGGCTATATTAAATATCTTCACGTGTTAAAATCGGGCGAATAAATTGCGTCATTAGAAAAAATTGCGGTTAGTTGCCTGTCCTTCCAATTATTTGAGGCATTGCCAAAATTGCGCATTGTTTAATGTCTTCCATTTTAGACAATGCATTATATTAGATCTACCAAATGTCATTAAGAACATAAAAAAAACTAAATCGTTTTATTGGTCAAATTTCGTTGGGAGAAAAGAAGACTACCTTCCCACGCTCAGAAAGCATCTTCTGACAATAAAAACAACAGCGGGGTACAATGAAAAATTGTAGGCTTTCCAAGGTTGTAATTGTACTGGTACTTACAAGGCAACGCCTATACAATTTTTAGTGGACCCATCGTAACACCCAAGGTCAACTCGCGTAACCTTCTCGATGCAGCGCTTAAGACTAAAGCAATTTTATTCGTCATAAAATCCGTCTTTTTGCGAATATAAAAAAGAAAGAGCGCAGTGATACTAAACCGAAACGAAGCCGAACTGTCCAGAATTGAAATAAAGCCCTTTTAGGATTTTTACCAAGCAGCATTTTGCTTTTATTCGAAGTGCCGTGTCTGTGTGTGAGCCCGAATTATGAAAGGCGAAAGCTGTTTTGCGTCTTTAAGGGTTTTGTTTTTCGATGCATGCATGCCAGAGTGGGGTTTCTTTGGCCAAACACGTTAAAAACATAATACTATCAAAAGGAAAAATACCAAAAACAAACAAAAAAAAATAAACCATCAAAGTTTCTCGCCTTTGGTTTTCTATTCTTGTATTTTTACAAGTTTCTTTATCCAGCAATAGCAATTTTTGCATTGCAATAGCCGAGCTCTCTTCGAGCTTGAAATCATCGTGATTTCTTTAATATAAATGGGCACTTACGAAACGTTCGCGTTACCATTATTCATCTCAAATTCTCTCTCAACTTCTAAAGGTTAGGTTTAAAGAAAGAAAAGGTGTAAAAAACTAATAATAAAAGTTTATGTGCATGGGATTTTTTAAAATTCACGAATATTCTTGGAAAGAGTTCTAAATGAAAAACTTATTGATTTACCTTTAGCTATTTTACGAGAATAATTGAGTTAAACCTTATTGGATCAAAAAAAAGGGTCAAACTACCTTTGCAACATTGTTCAGGGAACCGGACGTTTTAAACTAATTTTAGTAACGTAAAACAGTAGGTATCGTAAATTTTGTCAAAACTGATTTCGCTTCTCAAAAAACCAGCCACCATCTGGTCCCGACAATAAAAGTTTTCAAGATCAAATCAAAACAGACAGATTTTTATAAGAAAAAAAAAGAGAAAAATTTGGTAGAAAACCTAAATTTTACTAGCATCTATTTGGAAACAAGATCAAATGTCTACATTTTATCGCATTTCCGGCGACACTCGTCTCTCTTCCCACGTATATAACCCATCTAATAAAAGCTTTGATTTTGGCGACATTATATCAGTCTATCGCAAGTAAATATCGTAAGACTTGGCTTGCAAATAAACCGTCAACTCTTATCAATTTCAGTATAAAGAGGGGAATATTTGCCAGTAACGGTCAAATTTAACACATTCATCGATTCAACTCGATGTAAAATAAATATATACATCAGACACGATGGGGCTTTCCAACAGACATTTGTCCTTGAACTATGGTATACCGTATGCATGCATTGTATTGTATTAAGCCTTTTCCAGGAATAACATGTTCAAACCAAAAGGAATTTTGTGAAACATGACAGAAATGATTACATATTTACCCATAAATATCTTGGTGGGTCATTCGTAAACGTGACACTGTTCTTATTTTCATCTACTTTAAGGTCTAGCAGAGGTCATTTATCACATAAGACGGTGGTTCAACCGCTCGAGACACCAGACATAGTCGTATTAAATTCTCCACCTGACGGTCAATTTTTCAAAAGGCGCAAAACAATCTAAAAAAGAAAATAAATAAAAAAACATTTATTAAATTAAAATAGACATGAAACAACTTAACCTAAAATTCGATTTACTAACTAAAAAAATACCAAAACATAATTAAATCTAATCATCTCCAAGGTCAAATGAAAAATAAAATTACATCGCCCAAGATCTAATTAATTAATGTTGTAAAGCCTAAATTAAACTACGATCGATTGAAGATGACACTTCACCGTTCAAGAATAAAAAGTCAAGATTATAAAAAAAGGGTTTAAAAAGGGGGGGGGGTGGAATTTAACCGTCTAAAGATAATTAATCGCTTTAAAATGGGAGAAGTTTCAAAAAACGTTTCCAAAACGAGTATGCAATAAAGACAAGAGTAATCTCCACACTTTAAACCCGCAATATACGAGCGCCTTTCTACGCGTGGAATTTTAATGAGGAACTGGTACCATTAGGTGTCCTCTTTTTATGGTTCCACTCTTCACAGCGAAGGAAGTCAAATTTCACACAGCCACACACACGGATGAACAATTTTAATTAGCTTAATTCGAACAAGGTTTTCTAATTACCATCACAAGGGGTCGGGACCTTTGATGTACGAATCGTGCATTCCCTATACCAAACTCTTCAACTTTTTAAGCCTAAATTGCGTAATAGCCTGTTTTAAAACAAAGGTGCAAGTTCTTCAACTTGGGCCTTGGCAAGTTTAAAACCTGAAAGTGGCCGAAAGTCCCCATAAAGTACAGTACAGTCAGCATATTATCGGTGGTACCGGTGAGTCATTGAAAAAAAAAAAAACCGTGTAAAGAAGAGCAAAGGCCCATCCAAAGTTTAGCCTCCGGTAATAAAAGACTGTTTAGTAAAGGCTTTATATATATAAAAAAATCTATCGTTCTAGTCTTACTCTTCAAGGGACTGGCTAGCTTTCTAAGCCTTGGTTTGGTCGCTCACGGCCCTTAAAAAAAAGAAAGAATAGGTTCTGCTAGAAGGAGAAGAAAGTCATTAGAGAATAAATCCTGGGCATCAGTATTACAGGAATCCTTGGCGCCCATGACCACAGGCGGTCATCACACTCTCGCGGACAAGAGGTGATGCTAAGGGGGAGGAGACGGCGGGAAGGTAAAGGTTGGTAAGGACAATTCTTTCCGGTCAAGAAATGGCTGGGTTAGTCGAGTCTAGGAGAAGTCGACCGATGTATTTCCTTTATATTGCTTTTATTACCCGAATTTTATACAACTTTGAAGGCCGATTTTCTATTATAGTAGCGGCTATTACCTACACACCTCAGATTTTGGAAGCGAAGGCTTACCTAAGCTCCACCATTGAACTGCTAAGCAGCGTGGATTGGTTGGGGTTACAGTACGTCATCATGTGTCATTATTACCGCCAAATTGTTAAGCCTTCGCCATTTTGAAAATGCTTAAAACTTTGAAAATCTATAAAATCCATAGAGGAATTTTAATTAACCAACAGACCTTCGCATTGACCACTCACTCCAGATCAATAAATACTTAGAGATGGTGCATAGCGGGTGCTAAAATCTGTTCTCCTGGTTGGTTCAAAACGCTTATTGGATTTCCATTAATAATCCGTCTTTAATCATTTAGTTTATACTCCTATTATTTTTAAATGGAGAGTATAGCTAACCATAACTTAGGCCTTTGCTTCATTATTTTCGCCATTTTAAGACTAAGAGGACCGCCTCCAATGTCTACAATATATTCAAACGTGCGACTTTTAACGCCCGTCGGCACTCACCGACCGATTATGACAAGTCTTCACCCCTCCTCCTTTTCCCTTATAAAATATTACTGAAGATTAGGTAGCAGCCCGTCCATACATAACGAAACTATACCTTTTGAACAGTTTCGCGTTGAAACATTTAATAAAGTTCAAAGCTTAAATCGACGCTATACTTAGCATATTTCCATTACCTTCTTAGGTATTCCTTGACCATCCCCGTACACAAACCTGAGAAGCTTTCCGGTCGCTTTTAAGCCTAAGCTGTCCGAAGAAATATGAAATTGGTATAGGAGTTCCTGTCGGATATACGACGACGGTATTCATTTTCATAGGCGGGGAAGCTCGTTAAAATGTTAACGTCTTATCCGATATACAAAGAAGCGTGCAATCGACCTACCCTTCCCCCACCCTCTCTACTTCCACTTCCGCGGAAGAAAAGCTTTTTCTAGTCCATTTTTAGAATGACTGACGTACATGAGAGACAAAATGTTTCGGGTGTTTTAAGATAACCCTAAAAGTTACGGGGTTATCTACGTTATACCAACTTAAGGAATGGGAAACGCGTGTAGAAAAAGGGTTGGAACTAATACGAATGCGTATCAATGCACACTATATCTTGTACAGGATAGTATAATCAAAAAGAAATATTTTAGTTAAAAGAGAAGTAAGGAAATGGTTTGGTTCACTTCCGACTACATGCAAACTGACTTCCGGTTTATAAAGTTTCACTTCGGTTCCAATAAGGAGTGGAAAATATTTTTTGTACGAACTTTAAAACGTGTTACTAAATCAAGAAATTCAAAGGGCCTATAACGTTAGTTTTTGTAGGGAAAAATCTTTGATAAATATTTTAAAAATAGTTCGGTTGGTCTGAAGTGGGTGCACGTAAGGTTCCTTCACAGACGAGTCTTCGACGTTAAAATTACCAAAGTAAACCATTTCGTATCTGTATCGAAAGGACATACTGCGCGGCACGGAAAGAAAATCTCAGCTGCGAGAAAAGAGAGAGGGAGAGAGAGAGAGAGATAAAGCTAAGATGCTTGAATTGGAAAAGCGGAAAAGATTTTTTCGTTTGACTAGGTTTCGGTTTTTCAAATTACAGTTTGAATTTATCTTTTCCTGGGGCTTCTTCTGTTCTTTATGCTCGAATGTGTCGCTTCGCTTGGTTAAAATTGAGTAAGAAAAAGAAGAAAATGAAGAATCTTTGCCTATCTCTCTCTCTAGGGTGCGTTCAGGGTGACGTTTTTATAATACAGAAAATAAATTAAACCCCAAAGAAGCTCGTGTTGGTTCGTTCCCTTCGGTTGATTCGTTACTTTGTAAATCTCCGGGATTGAGAAAAGCTATCTACATTGACGAATCCAAAATAGTTATTTTCAATTACTTGATAAAAACACAATATAAAGACCAGAGTCTCAAAGAGGGGGTATTGCCTTCGATATCAATCTAATACGAGAACACCTACAAATGCTGTAAATGTAATTGGCAATGACTTCGATTATAAGCAGCCTATAGAGTAATTTCGGTTGTGAGGGGGAGTGAACTGTGTATCCCCTACGTTAGGGGCAACTTTGTACTAGTGAATACTATTTGCCCCCGGAAGGGAAGGGGAGGGGGGGATATCACTAAGGTAAGAGATAGAAGGTTATGACGTTGCCGTATATGGGAAAGAAATTACTCTATAATAAACATAATCAAATTGGTCTATGATGCGAGAGGTTTACGTTGTACGGGGGAATGTCTGGTTCTCAGAAATCAATTAACCCGAAAACCCAACGTCAAATAAAGCTTCCCCGTCGAGATTTCATAATCATAACACTCGTATATTTTAAACATATTTAAATACAACCCTAACAAATAATCATCATCCCACGAAACGGTTCGGTTTCGCCCACCAGGAATTCCCAGGCACACCTTCCCTTCGTCGCTTTAAAAGACAAATCTTACAAGTACAGTCTGGTACACGCGGGAGCCTCAGCTAGTCGGTCGAGTCAACAAAGTTATGTCCGGGTTTGAACTGCAGACCCCCCCTCTCTCTAAAAATAATTAACGATTGCCTCGTCATCCAACCAATTATATTCATAATTTAACGGGGGAAATGCCAGCACCGTTTTAAAACGCAAATGCGAGTGGTGCATGGTAGGTAGGTGGTGGTTATAGGTCTGTATATGGTTAATAGCGAAATATCTACCAAGTACCAAGCAACCCCCACAAGAGAAGAGGACGACGAGTGACAAGCCAGGAATGAAGTCCATGGAGGAACTGGTAACATGGGAGAAGAAATAGAGAGGGTATAGACGAGAGGGAGTAGCGAGCGCCTCGCAACGTTCGATAGACGAACGACTCTCAAATCTCTCGCGCAACGTGTTGTACGCTCTCAAGCCCAAAAGATCGAAGGCGGAGAGGACGAAATGAAGGAAGTATTTCACAGACGTCTCTGGACTCTCTTAGGCGAAACTTCCATCAAAACAACCCAAAACTTTCGGTGAAGAGGTACCCCATCCCCCTTTTTGGAAAACTTTTGCGAAAGCTCAATCGGCACCGTCTAATTAAGTTTCCCTCGATTACCTAAGCCGCCGCCGCCGCCGACGCCGTTTGGCGACTCTTCAGAATACTCGCTTAGTTAAACATTAGTACACAAAGTGCCCGAATAAATTTCAACCACCAAAGGTTTGCCAAAAAAGTTGGCAGTATACTCTTAGCGCCACCGCCTCCTCAGATCCGAGGACACAAATTACATCCGTGGCAACGAGGAATGTCTTCCCAAGAATTAGAATTAAATTAACGTTAAAACAACGCGTCTATACTCTTTGGAGAGTGGTTGTAAATGACTATAATAAGGTTGGGGTGTCGTGAATGTTTGTAAAATGGTGGAAGATTATCAGGATACCGGAGACACTTTGGTAGTGACCAACCTGCCGCTGGTCGAAAATTTATTTAACATGTCGGTGGAGAACGCGACCAGTCAGATTTGTACCAACGAGTACTGCATCTCGGACGACGAGTACATCGGTATGATAGAAGAGTACATTTTCCCAACACCGTACGAGTGGATTTTAATAGCGATGCACATGACGGTCTTCATCGTGGGTCTGGTGGGAAATTCGCTAGTTTGCATTTCCGTGTACAGAAATCACGCCATGAGAACCGTCACCAACTACTTTATCGTCAATTTGGCCGTGGCCGATTTCTTGGTCATCTTAATTTGTCTGCCGCCATCCGTCCTATGGGACGTGACGGAGACGTGGTTCTTTGGCAGCGTTATGTGCAAACTCGTACTCTATTTACAGGTAAGAACAAATTCCGAGCTATTTTACGGATACTGTATACTGTAAGGTTTTAAGTCGTTACAGGTGGTCACGGTTAAGTAACGACTGTTCCACATTTTTCTTTTTTTCGATTAAAAAGAAATATTTCACTAAAACTCCATCGGATTTACTTCTAAAGATGCTGTATTTTAATATACTTTCTTCAAATACGCGGCGGCAAATTACCGGAAGCGATAATGGAGAATTAACTACCCCATTTAAATATATTTTTATTCTTCTAGCGCAGATTACCATCGGGTCATTTAACTTTTAACGAGTCCATTAAGACGCGAGGTCAGAGAAAAAAAGGATTTAAGTCCAATATTGACCCACCCGACATATTTATAACCCTCGTAAACTTTGAAGTATATCATTATATTTCAAATGCGTTTTTTGCATGCCCAATTCCGTAACATTTTTCTATATTTAGAAGTCTAGGAGAATCGACCCATATTCCTAAGTTCCCTAAAAGACCTTACAACCCCCAAACTAAATCTCGCAATCATTTTAAAATATTCAAATTCCACAACGCAAAAGAAAAAAAAAGAATTTTAGGGTTTTTATCTTTCACTGAACTCCTCAGAAATACGATCCTAAAAATCCACCCTCTGCTATAATTCGACACCGAAGTCATTCCAGCGTAAAGTATGTATTCTCACGCAACGTTTTTAGCTATACGAAGAAAATTCAGTAGAAACTTCGGTGCCGAAAACTATCCTCAGAGTTATTGTTCTTGTTTGCTTTTGCAATTCAAAGATAGGATATCAAGGCTTAGGAAGGAAGATTTTATTTTTTAGAAGATTTAAAAGTAGAAAATGAATACGAAATCAGCCGGAAGGTGAGCGCTTTTTTATCAAGAAAAAAAAAGAGTGCACAGTTCAGAGAGAGAGAGAGAAGAAATGAATTGTCGCTTTACATAGCGGGGAAACTGGGGGAAATTTGGGTAGAAAAACGTGGAATTGATTTAGTGAGTGTTCCCTACCAGATAAGCTTTTCCTTTAACCTCTAAACTTTCTCTTACGACAGCCTCCATACACAGTAACTCACAAAGATCTGCATAAAATGAAAATTCTTCAATGGTACTTATACGGCTAGGGGCTAGATGCTACCACCTATCTTTTAGTATTTACTATTTTTCATCCGTTGGGGGTATTCTCACCATTTCCAACGAACCCCTCTCCCCAAAGGGGCTTTGTTAAAAATGTTTTTATCTCTTCAAACAGTACTTAAATTGTCTTCGTTCTTAAGTTTGTTAATTTTCAACGCAGAGATTTAGGAAGGCGTGACGTCACGGTGAAAAGGAAAATGTATTTTTAGAAGGTTTAGTTTGAGACAACGAACGCTAAGCTTTGCGGGATTTTCATTCAATTTTGTTAGAGATAAATTGAATTTTCCATTTTTTGGTATATACATCACAAATATAAATAACCCTTTTTTATGAGAAAGCTTGTTTAAAAACTGTTTATCAACTTCTTCCCTGCGGATTAAAAATTGAATCACGGACAGTATTTGTTCGCATTGTTACGTGAAAAAGGTTGACAAAAATGACAGCAACGAAAAACTAGATAAATCCAAGGCCCAAAATAGTAATTATTCTCAGTATAAGTCATATAAATTTAGAGGCTTAACAAGAATTAAATCTCCATATACAACCTTAATCATTATAAAATATGAAAAACATTTCCTTCTATAACCATAACAGTCTTCTTTGACAATTATGATAAAATCTGAACTTTTGTTGGATAAAATAAAGCAATTATGAATTTTAAAATTTTGCGGGGATTTCTGGTGCCATCCTTTAACTGTACTTTTAAATTAAGCAAGCCGCTTTGAGGTCTTCTTATACTCGTTATTAAAATACCAAAAAATGAATTTCTATCCATGCAGAGAGGGGAGAGAGTAGGCGGAACTCCCTTAGGAACGCTAACCCATATGAAGGACAGAGAGTGGGAGAAGGAAGGTTGAATTTTAAAGTTTCCTTCTCGTAAAATTTTGCTCGGCTTTCTAGCTTAATTGCTATCAGGCTGTAATCGCGTTATTACTTTTCTCTCTCTCTCGCTCGCTCTCTCTGTCCATTCTCTCATTCTAAACTCCTACGCGACCGGCCGGACGGTTCCCTCCCGAGCTTCCGTCCCTAGAATTAACTTTGGTCTTCCAGCCTCTCCGAATCCCTTCGAAACCTCGATCCCAATGCACCAATGCCACTCTTACACACGTCGCTGATCTCATTTTAAATGTTTTCTCTTTTGCATTTACTTTGAGTCTGTCCTTTTGAGAGCAATAATAATTCATAAGGGCGAATGACCGATGGTCAAGGCAATATTGTGAACGTGGCTTGAAAAGGAAGTAACCTCTAGAAACCCCTCCTTATTAAATTAACCATTAATAATATTTCGAAAAACATATAGGAACATCATTACCCCTGGTAGCTGGCTTCTCCGTTAACTTCAGAGTGTTGAGGGGTAAACATTTCTACAGGGGCCTATTGGAAATACATGGGGATGAAATCCCCTAAATGTTGGCTTTGCCCGAACAACCCTAGTTTTAATTTTATAAACAAAACAACTTCTAGTGAGTTTACTTCTGGGGAGAAAAAAAAAACCAGGGAAATTTTAGGAAATTGAACAGAGTTCGGGAAGATATTGGATAGCGTATAACAACGTTGCTTCAGTCAAACTCCCGTCATCTCCGCATCTCAAGAGTACCGGAAGAAAGAACGTCTTTTTTTCCCCCGAACCCTACTGGCTTTTATTATTAAACCAAAATAGCTGGCATTTTTCTTAGTTTGAAGGGGATGACACGCGACTAGAATATGACGACGCGGTTGACCCGGGTTATAAGGTACGTAACGTGACCCACCAGGAGTCTGCAACGCTTATCAAAGTCGTATCAACCATTTTCCATCGCAATCTAAAACTTACATTTTACTAGTTTAGGCGTAGTGTAAACTCAGGGTGAAATTATCCATACAAACGATAAGATTACGTGCCTCGTTTTTACCAACAAAAAAAAACTTATAGAAAAACATCTTGTCGTATTTTGTGGTATTTCCTTAATATAAATAAATAAAATTCTACGCTGAGAAAATATTTGAATATCTTCAATTATTATGAAGCGAATTATTTATAATTACTTTCAGGTTACTCATTGATTAACTTCTTAATCAGAAAACAAACAATAACAATTTCACTATCAAAGATATATTTGATAAATACTAAGATACATCAGAGACATGCTGGCGCTCTGAGATTGCAGGAGAAAGTTTTATAAAATGCTATACGTGAAAAATGTCTTTTTTTAAAAAAAACTCCAAATAATATTTCTTAGAAGCTTAAATGGGAAAAATCATTCGACTCTGTCGGATCAGGATCAGTCAGCTAGTGGTTTGGGAGGGGGGGGATCGAAGAAGTTGAGTTTCCTGGGAAGTGGAAAGTCGAGAAAGTCCCAAACCCTCGTCGTAAATAGCGGTGGTATCATATTTCCTTGACCACATCAAGAAATCGACCCGAAAAAAAACGTATGTGCTTTTAAAGGTTATAACGTGTTTTCCTAAATATCAGATTTCCTGTATTGTAAAGGGTTAGGACATTATAACACCGATTGGGCCGAGATGACAAAACCCGAGGCTAGAATTAATCAAAATGAAATTAAATTATTGCCAAAATGTCTTGAACAAAAATGGGCAAGATTAACAAATTGATTAGGTTTAGTCTTACAGAATTCATGTACAAAGCATCATACGTCAAATACATCTTTACAATTTTAAAGAGAGTGCATGGAGCGTTTAACTGGTTCTAAATTACGAGGAAACAAAGTAAGGGTAATATTTCAAAAGATAGAGTGGGTATCACCACTTAATGACGTAAGAAATCAAGTTTTGTAATCCCATCACGAAATGAGAGCTCTCCATTTTTAGACAGGATCTCGAAAGAACCATGTATTCTATACGGAACATCAACAGTTCTTTGAGAAACTACAGATAACTTAAAGAGTATCGTTTCAAAATGGGGATAAGGGTTCCTTAACCCACGTTCAACTAGATAGCGGCTATCTCAGAAGGGACTTAAATTCAATATAAAACGCTTAATTTTCAGTACTGCAAAGAGATTCCAGTTCAAGACTGCAACATCTAACTATATATATACGTATGTATCAAAAACTTAGGAAAACGAAAAAGTTAAAAGAGTTTTAGAGGTTATCATTCAACCTTCCTTTTTAGAAAGAAAAGACTAATATTTGGGAGTCTCTCCGAGGGGTCGAACAGCTATCAATATTATTACATCCGAGAAACAAGCCCCAAATAAATTTCATCTCTTATTAAGACAGATTCAAAAAAGTATCCTTAAGCGTGTCAAAAATTATTTCTAAAATCAAAATATATTAATTTAAACTGTCCGACCCCTCGATTATCATTCTTTTCGCCCCCGACATCCGTTGAAGAAATCTAGGAGAAATCGTCTCAATTCGGGTAAAGGGTCCCTTCTTTTTCTAATGGCAAAAAAAGACGTCCTTGAAGTTAAAGAATGTGTGAAGAGATATCCCGAGCTTTCTTTTGAGAAAGTTAACGAAAGTGAACCCTAGAAAAAAAAATTCAATTGCCTTAATAGAAGAAAATGGTTTCCATTGTTTAAAGGAGCAGCGGCACCGAAAAACCTATACTATACGAAAACCGAGTATCTTTTTATCTTAAAAAATTTAGCTAAGCTATTATTACACTATTCCTTTAACCTTCAACCGAAATTTCAATTATTGAAAGTGCGTACTTAACCTTTGGCGCGATTTCACTCAGTTTCCCGCCAAAACTGAAGTCATATCTCCAAAATAAAATTAAAAAAAATTGAATTTCATCTCTTGATAAAAATTTGATGCCCCGAGAATTATTAGAAAAATTTCACTATTCGTATGAAAAGTCCATAATGAATTTGCGAACTTAAGTGGTTCCTGTTTACGTGTCTAAAGAGATTTAATTAAATATTCCAATACTTAATCGCCGTTGGAAATTGGAAGTCTTGGACTCTTTAAAAATTTATGAACACTTAACGGAAAAGTACATATATTTGGAAATGGTTTTCCAATTCTAAATCTTTCCATTTCATTACCCCTTTATGACAATTATAATTTCCATTTTTAGAAATAAAACGTCTATGCTCATCTCCCCTTTTATATTTGAAAATACCTCGTTAAAATTGTAACAATTGTCATTCAAACCAAATTGAAAGCACAAAGGTATGAAATCTATTTGACATTCGGTAAATTCGAAAAATTCTATAGCTTTTCATTAGCTAACCCTAAAATAGTAAAATCACACAAATTTAAGGAGTAATTTCTAGAAAATTTTTAAAAATTTATAAAACTTATAATAAGATAGATAAATTTAAATTCACCCATAGGATATTTGCGCGCGCGCATTTCAAAGGAAGGTGATATTTTAAATTTAAAAGTCAGGGGGAATTTAGTGTTTATAAAGCATATTTATAACTTTCATTTCAAAACACAAACTATGTTTGTAGAATATTGCTGGATTACGTTTGCTATATATATATATATATATATATATATATATATATGGGAGGTTCGAAACCAACTTGCCCCAGAAACACTATATTTTAAATAAACAAGTTAATTTTAATTTAGCAAAGAGGTTTCTCGTTGGAAAAGGGACGTGATTTAAAGCGTGGTCGAGCCAATTTGGGACCAAAATTAAAAATTCACTAAAATCCATCAGGATTTAAAAGGGGCACATAATTAATCACACACTAGCTACTCTTAGGTATGAGTTACGTTTAAACTGAACTGAATCAAAACAAAACAAGACTAGGCCTAACCTAAATTCATCGTTCTTATTAATTAAAAGGAGATTAAGGGTATGGGGATTTTAAGCTATACTCGTTAACCAGAATTCTGGCCAATCAAGAAAAAAGGGCTTATCGACTTTGAATAATAATAATAATCAAAAATTCCTTCATCCTTATAGCTAATATTGAAAAAGAAGAGAATTTTCAAGCGTCTAAGCAAATTTTAACCGATCCTTTAATCATACTTCGCTTAAATGAATAAAAATTTAATAAAAGGGGGCTATTTATAAAACGAGAAAAATATGATAATGATTCATTTAAAATTCCGCGAATTTTGCTAAAGAGGTAAGATTAACGGTCTTTATTTTCCCTAAAATATATATATTTAATTACTTTCGTAAACTGAATTTATACCAAAAACCTAACCGTCCTAACGTACTACTAGATAACGATTAAAAAGGGTGGTATAGTGACCGATGTACAATGGGTTCTACGGAAGAATTTGATAGAATCGAAAATGCCTTACCACAGTAAATTACCACTAACCGTTTTTGGAAAATCCTGTATATTCCGTTGAAAAATACGGCAAGGATGAATAATGGTTCTATTAAAACATGTCAAACGTTATATAAGACAAAAACAGAAAACATCATTTTCGGGGGTTATACGAAACATTATTGATAGCCCTGGACGTTCCGAAATTGATCATCGGCTAACCAAAACAGACCGCGTTAAGCATTTATCTTCGTTTTTCGAATTTACAAAGACAAACAACAAAAACAAATATATAAAATATGATTTGATTTCAAAATCAATATATAAACGTTCGATTTTTGAAAGTTTCATTCCGTGTTTCCACATATCGTAAAACGATACGACAAGGCTTGCGTTTGTAGCTTTTAGGGTTAACAGTAACCCTTAAACTTTGCTCAAAATATTGGACTCGATACATAAATAAATAAAAGTTAAAGTTCATAAAATACGCAAATGAATTTCGAGAAATGAATATTTTGGGACTTATTAACTTGAAATTAGAATTACCTCCAACTATACAATAACAGACAGAGAGAGAGAGAGATGGGGAAAAACGACAAAGTAGAAATATCGATGAAGCTTCCAATACAAGGTGTTTGATGATTTTGAACCGCACCCCGCAACACTGGCTGACCATTAATCTAATTGGACAAGAAGGTTACTTGCCCCCCGAATACATACACACATACACATACACATGTTCTTTCCCGTTCATTTCCCCAATGTGAGCAAGAGATTCTTAGATCCATCTATGAAAGAAAGAGCACACACGTCTATAAGACTTTGTACGCCGGAATACATCTGTTTCTACAAATTCCGAATTTCTTCTCTCCCATCACTTTCTGGGACTGCTGCTACAAAAGGAGTTAACTTCGTTTGTCGTCTTATATAGGGAAGCGATTACATTATCTCAGTACGGTTCCGGGCCTTCCACAAAGAAAGAAGAAGGCCCAGTAATTCTTGGGGGCCCCGCATTTACAGTCTTTCACTTACGATGGAAAGGTTTTTTTTCTTTATTATTGGGGGAGGGTATATAGGGCCAATAGGGCTTTGACTTTTATGGGACGTAGCATCGGATATAGGCTTGGTTCTTATACTTCTTGGGTCTAAATCACGTAAGTGGTTAGTTCCTTATGGGTTTTTGTCGGCGTATGGGCCCCCCAATTTCGCCCGCCTACCTTATTTTTATTCTTTTTACAATGTAAAGGTCACGTGGTATAATATGCGCAATTTAATAATATCAACCGAGTCTCTAATTTCAAGAGACAAGCTCAAAGAAAACGTAAAAATGCAAAGGGTTGCAACATCTTATTCAGTATATTCTGATTTGATGTATTAATAATGAAATGCCAATAAAACCGCGCGGTGAGTGATGAAAATTAGGCAAAAAAAAATGAAATATTAGAAAGATGAATCTTCAGGGAGATGCACGGGCAACTCGATCATCTCGCCATCCCATAAAGCTTCTCTTATTATTAACTCCGCCCCATTTTCAGACACAACAAGACTACGTGGTATAATACGTAATACATTTTTCGCTAACGGTGATGAGCCAATGTATATTTATAAGGGATATGCATGTATACGCGATGGTTTTTTCCTAAGCTAACTTAAAGAGATATCACTAGTGTGTGAAGCAGGAACGAAACCAAGGCTTATCGATTTTAATTTCAATTGCAGTGCGCATTTAATCTGAACTTATATCTAAAATGCGGTGTATATTATATAGAAATATCACTAAATGATAAAGTGTCACAGTCAATCCCCATCATGAAATTTTATACCTTTTTCCTTATATCATTCCTAATTTTATCTTCACTAACTCAGGATCAGTATAGACAGACTAATACGAAAAAATAGATAATCCCAGAAGGAGTATGCAACACGTATTAAGGTAGGCTACAAAATAATATTATTTATACAGATAGCTACGAAGGTATAGATAGATTTATCAACACTGTACCTTTCCCGTGACATGACTACTAAAACCATCTTCCACACAAGGAGTGATTTACTTGAAAAATTTATTCATCTATTCATCCTTAGGGATACGGGGAGAATTTTATAATCAGGGTGATATATGAATTTGCATCCATCCATTCATCCCACCTTCGCACAGAAAAAAAAGAAATACTAAGAAAATAAAAAAAAACAACCTCAAAAATGAGTTTCTCTTTCCAATCTCTTCGCCTGCATGGAAAACTTAAGTCTAAGATTACTCCATCCCAATATATTGGTTACGAATTTTCGTTCAAAGATTTTTTTATCAAAGCCGCAAAAACTAATATTTATAGCGGCTTTAATTTCAGTGTCAAGAGACAATCGTTGACAATATACTCGAGTCGTTTGTTAACATAGCCCAAAGTCAATATATCAAATACAACCAAATCAATTTATTCAAGAAAGATTGTTTTTTGGTGGGAGAATAATTTTTTTAAGACGTGGACTCAATTTTAAAGGAATCCAAATTTAAATTTTACTACAACTACGAAGTCCTAGTTTATATATGACAAACGTCTATACAGAATTAAATATCTGTATTTCAATAACGGTATAGATAAAGTTAAGGTTCCATATTATAGCTAAAAATCGTCCATGAAATTTTGCCCCATACTTTCAAAATTAAATTTAAGTATTTAAGTACTTGGACTTAATTGTTCTTAATGAAACTTATAAAGGCACACCTTGAATAGATATTTGTCAATTTAAAAGTGTTCCGAAACATAACACCGCAGAAGTTTTTAAGGAATTCTAAAACGCAAACCACCCAAACACCATGTTTTTCTATGGGACGCTAAGCCTAAATAGTGTTTTGTTCTTTTTTTTTCGGTTTAACCTACCCTGTAAACTAGGTGGAATAGATAAACAACTTATTTTTAAGCATTTAACTTCATCTCCATTCAATATATACACATCTTCCACTTCCCAAAAAACCTAATCCATTTGCTGAACCACCACATCCAAAAATTGATTCGATCAAGCGAGATAATTTCGAAATTGGGCGATATTTGGTTGAGTGAAAAAAAAGGCCTGCAGAGCTCTTAAAGATTTATAATAATAAGTTATAGAGGCTGGAAGTAGGTATCGCTCAAGAGTTCGAGAGACTGTTCCGGGCGGGCTACCATAAATCTTTACGGTTCTAAGGACCCAAGACGATTTATTCGAACTTATGGAAGAGGAAGGGAAGGAAGTAGCTAGCTTGTTTCGGTTGGAAGTGAAATTGGATAGAGACGCTAGTAAGCTATATACTGAGTAGTGGCGCTCATATGGAAACAGCTGGCTTTTTTAATAACGAAGTTTTAAAAACTCTGCAAAAGAAATATCATCATTCGAAGCCTCTTATACGAAACTTAAAAATATTTCTTTAAAGAAATATGGGGTATTAAGAATTTATATTCTACACTAAAATGGAGGAAAGATTTGATACCAACTTGAAGTGTTAAGATGTTTCTATAAAATTTTATCTAGTTTCCCACAATACCTCGCGAGATGTTCTCTCTTGAACTGATGAGTATAATAAAGTTTTAAACTACAACTTCTCTACAAAATTGAACACAAGAAAAGATGATAATTACAGGTCCGGATAAATTGGAAAAAATAATATTAAGTAAGATTAAACTATCCATTTAAAACTAAATCTAATATTGCGGGTTTGTAATTCAAACCCTTTAGATAATAAAATACACCAGAGAAAGATTCCTTAAATTCCTGAATTTTATGCACTAAAACATTCCGCAGACTGTAGTCCAGATATTTGTGGAATTTATAGTTGAGATGAAAGAGGAAGGCCCTGGACAGAAAACAACTGAATATCGCTAAGCAGTTAGGACTAAATCTAACCTAAGTATAAAAAGATGGAAGAATTAAGTACAAAACAATGGTAAACAATAAAAAGAAAATAGATAACTGAACTAATGGTTGGCATAATATAGAGAATTTCTAAAATAGTTTAAGTTCAGATTGACAAATTTTTTGTATTGTATTAAATTTCTATCTAAAATTCTACACATCCTAACGGTTTAGGACAATACGTGACTACCGTAAAGAGCTAAGAATCAAGTAAATATTTCTATTACGAGAACCGCAATGCAATTTCCGAGTTAATTTCATTATAGGGTACTTGGTAAATTTCACGAGCAATTTCAATGGAAGGTTTAGTTTGGGGGTGGGGGCTATCATGTGTCCACCACCTATTGGGTCATCTTCCTCATATTCTAAGCTAGGTTTTACATTAGCTTAATGATTATACCAAGATATTATTCACTCTTCCGCGACAGAAAGAGGGAGACAGAGAGAGAAAGGGGGCGACCTATTAGGAAATTAAACTTTGTTTTAAAACCTTGAACAAAAAAATGTTCATTAAAAATAATAATAAAAATCGGGGATAATTATTGGAAAACAACTTTCATAATTAAAAAAAAACTTCTTACACAATTAAAAAATAATAAAATTACAATTTCTCAAATTATAAAAAAAATGTATCCTCAAATAAGGTGAAAATTCCTGGGATTTGTGGTTTAAAGAATGCTAAATTTCGTAGGAAACGTTTATAATTTTTCATTTTAAATTGCGATACAAATTTAAACTTAACAAATTCAAAGTGATATCTTAAACTTTACGCTATCTGAACTACGCAAACTTTACCTCTAATTTACTAAATAGCCCGAACCAATTTGCCGTTTAAACTTGTACATCAAGCCAAACTAAAGTTTCCTCTATGGAACTTAACACGTTCCTTTGACGTAGGCGTTCAAACATTAAGAGCTATAGAGAACTCCATTATCAACAGGAATCGAAACAGACTCAAGACAAGAGCGGGTCGCGTCTCCGAATTCTATCTGGGGCGCCAATTTCTAAAGATCTAATTTGCAAGCGCGTTTCACGGCTACATACGGAAAATTGGAAATCCGGTTAGTTGGATCAGAGTATATACGAATCCGCACGAATACACATACACTCGACAAGATTGTTTAGTTCTCCATAGACGTATTGTGGAAATTAAGGGCCTTGGTCAAATCGACGAATGCATGAGGCGTTGCAAAATTGAGGATATATATTTTCTACTAAAGATATCGTCTAAAGTCAGTTCCATATACAATTATCAGAAATATATTAAGCACCAAAGTTTATTTACAAGATAACAAAGGACATTTCTAGCAAAAGTTAATTTATCTTCGGTCTAATTATCTTCGTCAGATTTCATGGGGTTTAACGATGTCCATACATAATAGAAATACCAAGTTAAATTGAGCTTATTGACCAGCAACCCTTAGACAAACCGTATCAGATTAAACGAACCATATATATTGGAACTGATATGATTTTCGCTATATAATTAAAAGGCACGGGTCTTAATGGGATATTAAGGCTAATTAGCCTAATTTCGTCAAGTTTCAGGCGAGCTAAGCCTATTAGCAAAGCGGGTTCCGTTTATGAGATATAATACTAATAAATCGTGAATCTTCAGTTTGAATTGGGTTAAAATCCCCAGGTTTGTCACGAGCTGCGTATTGAAGTCATAAATTTAATTACTACTCAAAATATCATGACGTAAGATTTGAAATCTACCAATCAGAATGAAGGTGAAGGTCATAGTTCAATCACCATAACAACGCTTAACACTTGAGAGGTCTTTAACCTAAAACTGTGTATAAAT
>JAEQBA010001265.1:0-28584 GCA_019434445.1 Phalangium opilio
GACGTCGCACCTAAAAAGTCGTCTGCTTCACGGAAAGGACTAATTAATTCGAACCCTCCTATCTTTCACTTCGTTTTTGGCGACCAATAGGCATTGGACAAAGGGGTGAAAATATCCCATATTAAACGTCATGCCTCTGCTTAGCCAATCAGATACAAGCCCTTCAAACTCTGTAAAGTTTGCCGCCATTTAGGTGGAAAGGTGAGGGGCAATATTAAACTACACCCATTGATTGGATGTCGTCAGCGGAGGCCATACAATTTAGACTACCGATATGGACGTCACGTACCTGTAACTCCTCCCCTCTCAGTACCACCACTCTATATTGCAACTGACTGTAGTAAAAAACTGATTATTTTATAGGCGAAATAAATAATATTTTGATACCTCAATTTAATCTACTTTTTCACGCATTTTGCATATTACGCAACTCCTCGTGTTTATTTATTACAATAGAGCTTTAAAATTACAATGTATTCAGTGAAAATTTTAAAAAATTTTAAAAATAGGTTTATTATTTATTATTATTCTTCTCCTAACTAACAATGGCGTATTTTTTTTCTAATTCTAATTCTTTTTAAAGGTTGCTGATGTCATTTTCGAATGGCCTGGACCGCCTTCGAGCAGGAAGTGACGTCAGGTAGCGAGTGGATCGCCGTATACTACTCTCGCCATCCTTGACTGATCGTAACCTTCCCGAAGGCGACTTCCCGCTTCTCTTCTATACTCGCATTGAGGAACAAATTTCATAAATATAAATTCCAGTAATTTTCACCCATTACCGGTAAGTTTCATTTCGTTTCTTCTTGGCATGCTTCTCTTCCCCCTCCCCCCTTATTTTTTTGCATACCCACCCGTCCTGAAATACATTTATAATATTCAAGACCTTCGTATTGCTATTCGTGATCGCCTAGAAATTTATTATAGAGGAAATCATAAAAAGATTGGTATATCTGAATACTTTCTGTTCACGCGCAAATTAAGTTATATAGGGTTTTGCGATTGGTTGGCCCCGAATTTATGTATTTGTTTGATGAAATTCTTGCGTTTTAAGAGATTCACGAAGGTAATTTAACATAAATTGCCTAATAACATAATGTTCACGAAGGTAATTTAACATTGATTGCGTGGTGACATAATTGGAGGGGTCAAACATTATCATGAAATCGCCCCTTTTTTCTTTGTGCTCAGCCAACTTAAAGTACGTTTATAATATTCATAGTTTTTGGACTGGGAGGATTGATACAATTTACACCAGGAGGCCAAGCTATTTGGAGGTCAAAGTGCAGCCCCAGATAACCTTGCCTCCTGGTGAAAATGGTATCAATTTCCTAGTCTGTAAACTGTATATTGTGCACCTTGATCGATTTGTTTTTAGACGTTTATTATGAGGACACGTGAATTGAGTTAGGGCTGTAAGATTGGCCCAAGATATGTTATTGTTTATACTGAAATTCTAGCGTTCAAGAGAGAATTTACGACGTAGACTTGTGAAGGACGGCACTATTAGAGGGATCGAACATTTTCCTCGAATTCAGTTTAAATATTGTAGACCTCATGTTTTCTTAAACACTTTACACTCTCAGTTTGACCCAAAGAACACACCTTTCAATTTATGTCAGACTAAAGGCTGTTTCAGACGATCCAACTTTTTGACTCAGCTCGATGGGTCAAAAAGTTGTATCAACTTGCCCAACTTTTGAAGGGAAAAGTGTAGTGATCCAATTTTTCCTAGCCAACGTTTTTGGTGACTCAACTCATCCAACGTCTATTCACACGATCCAACTAGTTGATTCAACTCTAGTTGACCCATCAAGCTGAGTCAAAAAGTTGGATCGTCTGAAAGAGCCTTTATAAGAAACACCCTCTATATTAGTACAAATTAGAATGTTACTAATTACGAATGCAGGTGTTAGGTGTATCATTAAAAATTTGGATATTGACAGTAAATTGATTCAACCAACATTTTCCATATTTAATTAAACAAATTAAGTTAAATTTTAATTTGAGAAAGCTAGAACTAGCAGTTCAGTTTCAATGAGTTCTCAATTAACTATCCTGACAACAATGATCCGAAGTTAAAAGAGTTGATAGAGCTAGGAGCAATTTTCTCTACAGCTATATCCGCTTGATTGAAAACTATATCTTTACATCGGAATCAGACTATCGATTATTAATAGATCTGGATTTTAAGCATTAAACTTGTCACTTGAACATCTGCACCTGCGCACCGGCAGTTAAGACAATAAATTGTAGGCACCTGACGCAATTCGAAACTATATACGGCTGTATACCCCGATAATAAATGATTGTAAAACTGAGAAAACGGGTATATTGATTTATAAATGACGAAATATTTATACGTAAACTGGATATTGGCGGCCATTCATCGTAAACCATTACTCAAAAATTTTTATTCTCCCCTTATAAAAGGTCGAAACAATGTAATTATTGATTATGAAATATTTTTTTTAATTTTATTTTAATGGCGTATCGGTGCATTTATCGAAGGTTGTATATAGGGTAGCTATTAAAACCTAACGCGTTCGAAAATTACGGTACGTTTTTCTCCCTAAGAGGCGTTTGTGTGGTTGGTAATTAGATTTTTAAAGATAGATATTTATCGAGAGCGCTTGGCTATCACGTGAAGAAGCCCTTGAATTTTTACAAGGTAGGCTTAATTTCTTTAAGGTCCATTCAGACGATGACTTAAATCTTACGTTGACGTCGGTGAAGTGTCTTTTTGCTCTCTTAATTAAACTGTTCACACGTCTCAAGGACTACACGTAAAAGATTCGCGGGGTTGGTCTGAAAAATGTTCAATTTCGTCTTGCAGTATCTAGATGGCACCACCTCGTTAGCACCTTTTCTTTAGCCATAGCATACTCAATCATGTCTTAGTGACAAGTGATCGAGTGAGCAGACGATGTATGAAACGTTTGGATTTAGCTGTATTAGTATTCAAAGTAGGCCTATAGGCTGAAAAATCGCCATAGACATGACCAGGGCCGGAAATAAGAAAGATTTCATATAGGACATGTGTCCAGTGACCCCTCCTTTAACTGGAAAATTTAGACATTGTCCACTGGAGTGTGTGAAAATAGTGTCGCATCTTCATAGTCAAGCTTGAAGCTATCAAAACTTCGAAAACATCTTTTGCTCTAAAAATATTATGGGACATTTTAAATTTTATTAGACAATGCCCAGTGTTCTATGCTTTTTCCGGCCCTGTACGTGACTCGTTTTAAGTCGTCTGCTCTCACTTCTGAACATGTTGACTGACGGGAACGTAACATTTTACTCTAGTCTGAATGGACCTTAACAGTAATCTCTTTACTCTCCCATCCCCCATTTCCGTCTGCTAGACGATTATGCGTAAGTACTCGAACTGAACGAACGATATGACGCTCTTTGTAGTGCTTCTTACATGATGTTACTGACTGTAGTTTCTAAACTAACCAACCAACCGTATGGAGGTTTTTATAACGCTTATATTTTTAGCCTAGGGTACTGAAATTCTTACTTAAATGCGTGTTGATGCGGAATTTGCAATTGTATGTGTTCGCCAAGTTTGAGTTTGACTTATTAGTTTTTCATATCAGAAACCGAGGAAGTAGTCATTGTATGTACTTAAGGGATTACAACGCACGTAAATACAGGGTGTTCCAAAAGGGTGGTAGTACTGAAATACAGTGGGTTCTATAGACTATTTTGAGTCGAAAATGTTCTATGACGTTTTGCCCTAAGGGCCACCGTTTACAAGTTATAATTGGAATGTTTTATGGATGACCCCTTAAATTTAAGTAAGAAATTTAAAAACAGTGTTGTTTTAATTTAAGAGATTATATGTAAAACGTTCTAAAAAGAGTGTTTGGACCGAAGTGCAGTAGGTCCAAGGGGAATTTTGAGCCCAAATGTTCTATGATATTTTGCCCAAAGGGCCACCGTTTATTGTGTTTTAAGTAAGAAATTTAAAGACAATCAGGGTCGGATTTAAAAGGGGCACCGGCCCCTGGGCGTAAGGCTTGTTGGGGGCGCTTTGATTTGAACTATAGACTAGTGGCGGTAGTAAGGGGCGTAGACTGTGCATCCCTCCATGTGGGCGCGCTCTTGTAAGAGGGGATACTCTGTACGCCTAGGGGGATGACACGGGTATGACGTTTGCATACGTAGTACTGCCATTACTCTATTCTCCCTCAGCAACAATTGCTGTTTCCTTTTTCCCGGCTTAAGGGGGTGCATATTATCTCGGCCCCACCCCCCGGCTGCAAAATTGCTTAATTCGACCCTGAAGACAGTATTATTTAGTTGAAGGGGTCATCCGTAAAACACTCAGATCGTAAGTTTTTTAGTGTGTCATTTTGAGCAAAAGGGTTATAACAATTTCGACTCCTAATTGCCCTTTTTGAAACACCCTTTATTTAATAGCCATACCCTTGACTGTGATAAAATTATAACAATGACTTATTTTAGTGGACTGGCAACGTTTAAAATGAGTTTCCCCGGATTTTTCTTGATCGGGTTATTTGATATCGTGATATTACGAGGGGCGTTTCCAAGTACTTTTCGGACTACTTTCTTTGCCTTTTTACTCCGCTTTCTCTTCCACACCTACCATCATATTCTATCATACTCTGTTCGTCATTTTCCCTCCTTATCTTTCACTTAACACTATTATTATCGCAGCCTCCCTTGAAAAGCTAGAGCTACTTTCGAAAGAACCTGTATAATGTACGCTTTCTGTCATAATACTTCGAAACGCAATATCTTTCCATATAAAACTGCTATAAAATAACGTCCGGGTACTCTGCAAGATTAATATAATCTCACGAGAATTTGTTTCATTCAAATATGAATGTTGTAAGATGTAGTTGTGGCCGGTGCCACTTAAGGTATGGTATGATTTTTTTGTAAAGTGGCTGACCTACGACGTTTTTTCTTAGGTTTATGAAAATTTGGGTTTGTAGAGTGAGTTATGGAAATATCAGGGAAGTTGGTTTTAAAAGAAAGTTACGGAAGACCTGAAAGTATCAATCAGGGAAGTTGGTTTAGAGTAAAAGAAAGTTAGGGAAGACCTGAAAGTATCAATCAGGGAAGTTGGTTTAGAGTAAAAGAAAGTTAGGTAAGACCTGAAAGTATCAGGGAAGTTGTTTAGAGCAAAAACGTTAGTGAAGATCTGAAAATATCAGGGGAATTGACTTTAGGGCAGACCTGGAAATATGAGGGAAATTAATTTTATAAATCATAAATCTTGCAAAAATTGTAATTTATTTGGGAAAATCTTGCAAAAATTGTAATTTATTTGGGAAAATCTTGCAAAAATTGTAATTTATTTGGGAAAATCTTGCAAAAATTGTAATTTATTCGGGAAAATCTTGCAAAAATTGTAATTTATTCGGGAAAATCTTGCAAAAATTGTAATTTATTCGGGAAAATCTTGCAAAAATTGTAATTTATTCGGGAAAATCGTGGAAAAATCGTTATTTATTCGGGAAAATCGTGGAAAAATCGTTATTTATTCGGGAAAATCGTTATTTATTCGGGAAAATCGTGGAAAAATCGTTATTTATTCGGGAAAATCGTGGAAAAATCGTTATTTATTCGGGAAAATCGTGGAAAAATCGTTATTGATTCGGGAAAATCGTGGAAAAATCGTTATTGATTCGGGAAAATCGTGGAAAAATCGTTATTGATTCGGGAAAATCGTGGGAAAAATCGTTATTGATTCGGGAAAATCGTGGGAAAAATCGTTATTGAATCGGGAAAATCGTGGGAAAAATCGTTATTGAATCGGGAAAATCGTGGGAAAAATCGTTATTGAATCGGGAAAATCGCGGGAAAAATCGTTATTGAATCGGGAAGATCGCGGGAAAAATCGTTATTGAATCGGGAAAATCGCGGGAAAAATCGTTATTGAATCGGGAAAATCGCGGGAAAAATCGTTATTGAATCGGGAAAATCGCGGGAAAAATCGTTATTGAATCGGGAAAATCGCGGGAAAAATCGTTATTGAATCGGGAAAATCGCGGGAAAAATCGTTATTGAATCGGGAAAATCGCGGGAAAAATCGTTATTGAATCGGGAAAATCGCGGGAAAAATCGTTATTGAATCGGGAAAATCGCGGGAAAAATCGTTATTGAATCGGGAAAATCGCGGGAAAAATCGTTATTGAATCGGGAAAATCGCGGGAAAAATCTTACTTTATTTGGGAAATTCATTCATTTTTTTAAATCGTTGAGAAATTACAGCTATTTTGGGAAATAGGGATAATATCATTAGCATAACGGTACATGTGGGAATTTATCAGTATTACTGTTTTGTAAAATATAAGTTGACAATTTTTCCAATGTGCGACGTCACAGCATTGAGTTATTACCCATTATGAAATGAAAACATTTTTCGATCATTAGTTTATATAATATACCATAATTTCATGGGGAAACTAAACAAAACCCTTTTTTTAATTTCTTTCAAAAACTACTCGCTAACAATGAACTGGCTGTGATAACAATTTTTTTTTATTATTATATAGCTATATAAATCTATATGGAAATTTAATATAAGAGAATTCACACATAGAAACGGCACAGCCTTTTAATATCCCATAGTCGTATGGTAATAGGCGTGCCTTCACTGCCATTAGCGTATTATATTAATCAAGCTTCGAGCATTGTTCTACTTTATGAATAAAGCTTTGATAATATATATTTTTTTAAATATTAATAAAAACCACAATTTGAATTCTTAATTAAATATTTAGAATATTTTAAGCCGGCTTTTAAATTTTATATTAAAAAAAAATTTATATCTATAATATAATCATTGTTCATCTAAAATTTTCTATAGTCCTATTGTTAGTGTTAAAACAACACCCTTATAATGCAGCGTACTAACCACTAGGCGAAACTTGAGTTGGAAAAATATATTTTAGTTAATACGTTAGGCGCCAACCTCCTGTTTTTGCTGGGTGTGGTTATTCAACTCATCTAGCTTTGCGGTCATATTTTGTTTGTTCGTTCGTTTGTCTGTGTGTGTATGTGTGGACCTGGGTAAAAACTGATATAGCTATGTAAAACCTACCCCTTAAATTATGGCAGACTTATCAGAAACAATCTGTATATCAATATATGCATACGATAATAATTTTTCTTGGACATCGTGTTTCAATGCCATTTATTTCAAGAGCATGATGTGCTTAGGCATATACCCAATCTGAAGTTCAAAGTACTTTACTACTTTCGAGACTAGCTAAATCACTCGCGTTTATAAAATAAAGTAAGACTTTTCTTTATACGGATGTTATGGATGGACCATTTTCTCAACTTGCTGCCTAAAAATACGTAGTTTTTTGGCACCAGGGGACGCCCCTTTTTAAATATTTTATTGTAGAATCAAAGCTAGGTACCAGGTGACACTGACACGTTATCGAAATAGCCCATTTAAAAAACACGCGATCTCGCGTTTAAATGTTTTTGTACCGTGTTCTCGCGCGAATCAGTGATGTATTATATGTTCCATCGTGAGATGATACCGTGGGTAAAGGCAGGGGCCATGTTGTTTTGATTGTAACTGGTTTGACCGGGTCTGTAGCATCGTTTTGTGGTCAAAATCCATTTGGTTAATGGATCTTGGGAAAAGTATCGTTGTCGAAAGAAAGCATCTTTGTTCATGAAAGATAATCCCGCCAGGGGCTTAAATACTTACAAGAGGCTCACAGGGAGCTTTGAACTTTTACTTTTTTTTTCTCTTCACTTTTTTTTAAGTTCAATATGTTGTTTGTCGTTAAAATTTTACCAAGATAATCCGAATAGGAGGTAATCTTTCAACTTTTGAAGCGCACTTAAGAGACTTGTTAGTTATTTTTTTTTAGTAAACTAAGCTTTAAAGATGTTTATTTTACAACGTGTTGCTTGCATCAGTGTGTTGATGATAAATATATCAACAAATAGCGGAGATTAATAAATTAGGTGATGCACGAATCTCTTAAATAGACCAAATTCAAGCCAGCCATTGGGAGGGAGAATACCCCCCAATGGCAGCCTCGTCCGTTTGTGTTGGTTTCTCTGTATGTAAATGGCCAATTTGGTCTTTATGTAACTGTCTCTAGGTGCTCGTAATGTCTCTGTTGTGAAAAAGAACAAACAGAAGACCCGAGAACGTTCAAATCTCGTTGCATCTTGCGGGCGCGCACCCATTTCACTGATCTCTTAACTGTTTTCTTAACCGAGGCTACTGAGCGAAATATTCGGCTGCTTAAATAGCTCCGATATCATTGGCTAGCTTCCACTACACGCGCTTCCGGGGAAAAACCGGAAAGAAGAGTAAATAAGATTTTCGTTCGCGTTGCGGCCGCAGAGCGTCGCATATAATTGGGAAGCCGGCGGCGCGGGAGAAAACGCTGGAGTATAAAAATGTATTGCCTGAGTAACTTATAGGGAGCTAACATATTATTAACTCATGATATAGCTGACTTTGCTCGAGTGGGATGAAATAAGCATTTGATCCCGCTATATATAGTTTAGTCCAACAGGTGACTTCGATAAAATAAAATTCCAATCAAAGGAGAAGTTTCGAAGTCGCATCCCAAAACATCCTAGCCATTCTATTTTCATTTTACAATCCACCCTTGCTAAATCTGTCACAAGTCAACCTACGCCGACCAATTTGTAATCGTAATATCTCAAATGAAATGAAGAAAAGAAAAGGCACAGTAACCGATTGAGCCCACGTTTCAAGACTACCACAAAAAAAAATTTAAATTAAAACACGAAACTAGACCTAAAACGAAACAATACCCACGTTAATCCTTTCCACCCCCGGAAATACCTGCGAGTTTTATATTCCATTCAACAACTTTTTAAATACTTTTTTCTTTCTTTTTTATCATTTGTCTGCATTAATTTCGTGGTGCTGTCAAATTTAACCGGGGATTACCTTCTTCTGTGCGGTATTAAAGGGTTATTTAACTTTGTAAAATATTATAGCATACGGGTTTTGGATAAGATTACGTTGCTGTATTTATAACGTAACCGAAAGATAAAGGTTTTTGGAAACTTCTTCGTGATTCAAGCTACCGGGTTTCAAATGGGGTTTTATTTTTTTTAACCCAAAGCATGTGGTGCTTCTTCTAATTTTTTTATCAGATTTGTTATTTGAGCTTTAAGGGATACCCTAGGCTAGATTTCTCTTCTTTTTTTAATCGAAAGAGGGTATGAAGTAATGAATATATCAATTGGAACCATGTTTCTATCTGCAATATTAAAGAAGATACCAGCAATTAAGTTTTCGTAATGGATGGCACTACGCGTTAGGTTACTCCGCGAAGCTCTGGGAAGTGCCTCTCCCTATTGGACGCCTAGTACCACCTGACGTGTTTGTCCAATAGAGGTACTCCCCAGTGCTTCGCGGAGTAGCCTAACGCGTAGTGCCATTCATTACGGAAAAAATTGCTTGTATCTTCTTTAATATTGTATATAGAAACATGGTTCAAATTGATAACATTCATTATTTTATACGCTCTTTCGATTAACAAAATAAAAACATTCTATGCCGGAGTATTCCTTTAAGCTGAAATAAACTTAAGTCTTAACACTTAACTTTTGAAGCTTTAATTAGTCCTTTTTTATATAGAAAGCCAAAAACAAATTCCATTTACGTAATATAGCGAAAGTATTAATGAAATCAGTTGGAATGTACCTACGACTTTTTTTGGTAGATATTTCTGGCCGCCACTTTTGAAGATGGCTTCGGATTTCAGAAACCATTATTGTTGCGTAACAACTACTTTAGACCAAGAAGCGATATCTACTTTATTAGGGAGAAAGTATAAGATGCCTAAGTACTCTCGCGCCATAGTCCCAGTCCCTTTTTCAAAATACAAGGGGGGGGGGGCGTAAAAGGAGGCCGGACTATTTTCGGCTCTACTCAGTCGGAAAATACGTAATTTTCGTCATTCTCGTCGCGCTGACGTGAGTTTTCAAGAACCAATGAGATGCTGGTTGTAATTTAGAGGCGAGGATTAACTCCGGACAGGCTATACGTTTGGACTGGAGATAAAGCTAGAAATGTGGCGAATTTATACCTTCTCCCTAGTAAACTAGATATCGCTTCTTGTTAAGATTAATGTCTTTGCAAAATTTCAGCCATGTAATTAAAACGGTTCGAGCTGGGCGTATAGAGTATCAGTCAAAATCAATCAGTAGGAACTTTTACATTGATAAGTTTTCTTAATCACTTTAATGTTCTTTTATTAGCTTATAATGTTTTTTTTTTAACATTTCATTATCCCTCTAAGGTTCCTTCAATCATAATAAGAGCAACGAAACGATTAGAATCTGAACTCTTTGTAAAAAAAAAAGAATTTCTCCATAAACAGTAGCTCCCTGGTTTAGTTACATTTATACCAAAAAAAAAATCTGGCCTGGCACGAAGTGAAAATGTGGATCACTTTTTCATTTAAAAAGGATGCGCTGGTATAAGGTAATGCCCGGCCCTATACGGTAAAGAATTTACGAGCCAGTTAACCCAGAGGGGGATAGCTAATATAAAGGGGGTAAATGAGCTCGGCATACTTTAAAATTACCCTCAAAATGGGCCCACTATTCCAGCCAACTTATATATATATAAAAAAAAAAACTTCTACTTTTCCTGGTTATACGCGTGGCTGTTATGTGCTACGGGACCTTTTATTTATTTTTTTTTTTGCTAAAAAATAAAACCACACAACACGTTTTGCAATTTATCAAAAATCGATATCCCTGTACTCTATCGGTTTTCGAAACTCCGAATGAGGTTCCCCAATGATAAACTTCTTGGTTGGTTTTTACGTCACTTCATCACGTGTCATTAATTAATTAATTAATGTTTCTAGAGAGGTGTGACGATAGTTTACCGTTCGTATATTATATTACCGGATCTTTATGAGATCAGCTGAGCTGTTAATTACTAATTCATAGCGTACCGTACGTAATATTACGTGGTTATTAACCCGCTGTTACCGGTATTGTAACCAAATCCGCTGTTAAGTACCGTAATATTACGTGGTTATTAACCCGCTGTTACCGGTATTGTAACCAAATCCGCTGTTAAGTACCGTAATATTACAGTGGTAATTTACCCGCTATGTTACCGGTATTGTAACAAATCCGCTGTTAAGTACCGTAATATTACAGTGGTAATTTACCCGCTATGTTACCGGTATTGTAACAAATCCGCTGTTAAGTACCGTAATATTACAGTGGTAATTTACCCGCTATGTTACCGGTATTGTAACAAATCCGCTGTTAAGTACCGTAATATTACAGTGGTAATTTACCCGCTATGTTACCGGTATTGTAACAAATCCGCTGTTAAGTACCGTAATAGTACAGTAATAGTTTACCCGCTATGTTACCGGTATTGTAACAAATCCGCTGTTAAGTACCGTAATAGTACAGTAATAGTTTACCCGCTATGTTACCGGTATTGTAACAAATCCGCTATTAATAACCAGTCCATGGCATACCGAAATATTACAATGGTAATTTACCCGGTTTGTGCAAATCTGCTGTTAATTGCCAGTTCTTAGAGTACTATAATATTACAATTTTAGTTTACCCGCTATATTACCGATAATTGCGAATAGCGCTGTTTATTAACATTTCATAGAGTACCTTAATATTCCAATGCTAATTTACCCGCTTCGTTACTCGGTAAATTGTAGTAAATTAGCATTAAAAGGTGTATTAACAATAAATTACCAATTTTAAATTCGTCTTTGAATCTAGTAAAAATTACGTTTATTATTTACGAGGACCAAGTGTCAAACTGTACTAAAGGTGTTACATTACACTGTTCAAATTATTTCGCGAAATCCTTAATTGGGATGTTTAGGGAATCTGAGAGTGATAAACCCCTTAGCAATTTCACTTCTGTAATTGTTTCGTTTTGCAATTAAACTTTGCGTATATAGTTTTCAGACTAGGAGAATTGATACAATTTACACCAGGAAGAGAGGCTACTTGGCGGACAAAATGCAGCACCAAATAGCCTGGTCTCCTGGTGTAAATGGTATCAAACATTCTAGTCTAAAAACTAAGTATTTTCGCGATGAGTTTTAAAGCTTGCGTATCCAACTTTTCTTGATATATATATATAGGGTGAGCTTTTGAACTAACGATGATATATTGCTAAGCTTATTTACATAACATACGAGATTGGTTGGTTTTGTTCTCGACACTATACGGGGGCTTTTGATTAATTAATTTTTTGATAAACAAAGGGAATAGTAATTAAAAGTGGAAAAGGGGCCGGGTCGGAGTGAAGAAAGAAATGATTAAAACAGTAGGATTAGAGACGACTAAAGAATGGAAGCATTTTATGGTACTCGGTTGTATGAATTTAATATGATTAAAATATCCAAGAGGTTTCATTGGACATACACCCACTGATTGATAGTGAACGTCTAGTCCAAACCGCTTTACCAAAGAACATGCACTTCAATTTCACTGGGACGTTGCTTTTTAAGTAGTTGCTAGGTACGCACCAATATTAAGTATTTGGATTAGTTAAATTTGTATAGTTTAGAATTTAATCTACCAAAATATACAGGGTGTTTCTGATAACTCTGCCATAAATTAAGGGGGTGTTCTTTGGGAAATCAATTTTGAGTCGAAAATGTAACTGCTATGACATTTTTCCACAAGACACACTGGTTTCTAGCTACGATTTTGAGTGTTTTAGGAATGACCCCTTAATCAAATTAGAAATCATTGTCTTTCAGTTTAATTCTTAATTAAATTTAAGGGGTCATCCGTAAAACATTCAAATCATTGACTGGGACGGCAAAGTGTCATAGAAGTTACAATTTCTACTAAAAATCGCCCGAAAAACACCCCTCTTACCAGATTTCTGAGAAACAGGGTATACTTAAAAAGCACTCTTATTTTTCCAATGGTCAGAAGTTGCGTTTGAAATCGGTGTGATTTTTTTTTTTTCTTATTCACCACACTATAGGCTACTTAACTTTAATCTAACGCTTTCAACTTTAGCAGCTTTGTTTTTCGAACTTAAGGCCTATACGCCATTAAAATTCTCTTTATGCAGGGTTTAGCGCATTTAAAATTGAATTAGAAACTATCCTGCAACTTTTAAGTCTCTCTGAAATGCGCTTTTATACCTTGAAGGAGAGAGGGATGGAGCTAAAACATTCATACCTGTAAAGTTGTTGTCTGTACCCCCCTTATACCGCAAGTAAGTTCTCCCAGCATCCTCAGTGTTTGGTAGAGTCATACGGTATGGAAACGTCAAGGATGCGCCAACTGTGCACTCTTAAAAGGAAGCTATAGTTCTCATACAAATATAATGGCGTGCTAGGCGGCAGCACTTAACATTCACCTACCGAAGCCATGGAAGCGTGCGCAAGGTACACTGGGAGAGTAGTGCCGCAGGTCGCTCATCATCCTTACCGCTCCATCTCATCTCTTTTCTCCTTGTTTATACTGTCGACGTCTCTGCGAAAGCTTAATTATTAACACAAAAGAGAAAAGACTATGCACTCTTAATTACAGTCTCCTTGGGATACCACCAAAGGCTTAGCTACCCTTTTTGTTTTCTCTTATAGACCCGAGGTGACATTTGCTGTACAGGGTGTTTCTGATAAGTCTACCATAAATTAAGGTGGTGTTCTTTGGAAAATCAATTTTGAGTCAAAAATGTAACTTCTATCTCCATTTTGCCGTCTGGGTCAATGTTTTCGAGTTAGGATTGGATGGAGTATTTTACGGATGACCCCCTTATATTTAATTAAGAAACTGATTGAGACAATGATTTCTAATTTAATTAAGGGGTCATACCTAAAACACTCTAATTATAACTCGTAAACAGTGGCCCGGACGTCAAAGTGTCGTAGGAACAACATTTTCGACTCAAAATTGATTTCCCAAAGAACATCCCGCTTAATTTATGGCAGACTTATCGGAGAAACACCCTGTATAGCCTATTGTAGGTCTATGTTGCCGAAAGTGTAGATTTAGCGAAAGTCCCCCGCCATTCCCTATCGGCTCGTACGCAACCATCCAACCAAATCGTTTATGAAAGCGTGCAAAGCCTGTAGAATATCGTTGTTTAAAGACAAGGCCTGCAAGGCCGGCTAAGGATAAGAGCTATACCGCTTTCGGCGCTGTATTTGTCGATGAGGTCAGCGCTATTCGTCTTTCCAATACCTCTTGAGAATACATCACAAAATACACACGCCTGTTGGTGGCTATTCCTTCAATCAGAATCAGGTTGGGTGTCAGCGCTGACCAAGCCAGACTCCCTTTGAACTCTAACCTCGATTTGATAGAGGTAAGAGCTAGCCTAGCTTGGTAGGTATTGACTATTCAAGTTGATTCTGATGGCCATAATGGAAAGGCCGGGTCAGTCCCACAAGTGGGCCGAACCTCGCTGTGGATGTGTCAGCAAATTTGGACTCGAGTAACGTCTCCCATAAGTTTATGTTCCATAAGTATGACACTACCTATACTTTGTAATGAAAGAGACATAAATGAGAGCTAGTTCGAGATCGAAAAGCGAGAATTGCATGTCTACAGTCGGTTTTGTAGTCCATCTTCCTATTAAGCCTTGGATTGTGTCTCACCAGGCGTCGCTTTACCTCGAATCTATGACCTACGTCACTTCATGACAAGCTCCAGTTTGTAACCAGTGACAACTTATGGAACATATCTTATGAACTTATGGTACTCCCAAGAATCTAAGGTGCAGGACTCGTTTCTTGGAAATGTTTTTGGGTTCTTTTGTTGTTCTTTAAATACAGAAATTTTCCTTGTTAAAAGTTCTTTAAATGAATTTAAATTACGAGTGAACTTTTCGCGCCCAAATTAAGTTACGTGTCATTCTCCTCCTAGTACATTTGGAAGTCCCTTCTGAATTTGCATAATTTGTTACCTTCTCACTAAGATAAGTCGGTGTTAACAATACATGTATTCACATCTCTGTGAACCATTTTTGTGGAGATACTTTGGATTCAAAGTGGTTACTGTTACTAATTCAAGTCAGCTCGTGTTTTCGTTGCGATCAAATCGTCTATTTATTGTCCACTTTTACGTGAAAGATGCCATGATATACCAACCCAAGGCTTACCTGATTTACAAACATTTATTGGGCGAAATAACAGACAAGTCTTATATGTCACCCCTTTATTCTACCTTTTCACAAGGTCAAATAAAGGGGTGACGAAACCTGGAGTGTTTGTGTATGGGAAGAAAACCGTTATGATGTTATTTTTCAAGCAGAATGACAATTTGGGTTGAAGGTACATTCATATGTGTATACTTATTTGTTCTAAAATAATGCTTCGACTTGCTTGGAATTGTACTGCCATTTGTCAAGAAACTGTGCAACAGTGCAAGAATAATGAATACAAATAAGTATACCACCTTTAATTTAACCTTTATCTGAATCACAGTGTCACCTAAGGTCAAGCGACCCTTGAACTTCCATCTCAATAGTCTTAGGTGACGCTAGAACAGAGAAACCAAGACCCAGCCCAATTGGGGCCAACGCCTCTTTAGCACTAAAATAATCAGTATTTATTATAACTTCGTTACGCCAGCGGTAGTACGTATGTCCGTGTAATGTAAACAGTCGCATTTCGTAATAAAAAAGAAAAAAGCAAACTAAATACGGAATAGGATAGGGAATAAATAAAGCTGAACCAACGGAAAACGCGGTCATAAAAACGCCAAAACAAGTATAGTAAGAGGTGCATGGTGGGTAAAAACAAAACGAAAGAAAAAAGGCTTCCATTAAGTAAATTGCTCTATATTTAGCGTGGCCGTAGCTAATCAGGGAATAGTTGGAAGTAAATGTAAAACGTTTTTGCGGTCTTTTTTTATTTTAACCAGGATACTAATTGGCCTGGAAGTATATAGACACGCTCATTATTTGAAGAGTTTCAAAGCGGAAACAGTTGTTATGTAACATGTAGATTAAGATAAAAACTAAAATGAAACTATCTTTTAACCTGTAAGACGGCGAGGGGTTAACTACTTCGAAAATTGTACTGGCAACTTTTCGGATAAGTTTGTAAATAATCTATATCCATATAAATCAAAGTCCTGACTGACTTATAATGAAGGCCTAGCCCAAACCGCTTGCCCTAGAAGGCTGAAAATTTGCAGGAACTTTATTCATTAAGTACTAAGCGCGTACTAAGAAAAATTTTTGCAATCCGCCGCCATCTTAATAAATGGCGCCCAGAAATGTAAAACATCTTCTCTATGCAACAAAATCCGCACGTTTCAACCGATTTCACAAATAACAGCTAGTTTTCAATAATTTCTGTAAATTTATTTATAAGCAATTCGTATTAATTTGTAAATAGATATTTGGGCAATGGCTTTGAGCATTCGTATAACCAGAAGTATATAATACTTCTCTTCGAGAGAAGTATACAACAAAGCGAGGTAATTGTAACATGATTCTACCCAACATCATTTTAGATTTGAAGCGAGGTTACTAAACCGAATCACATACGCGATAAAAAATTCCCTCATCATTACTCTATTAGCGCTTAACTATTTGTCAAGGCGCATGCGCTTGTGGACGAGGTTTGTGGGTTGATTACTGAGTATGTAGTTCCACACAGTTATAGAATCCACCCTAGCACTGTGCGATGCCCATGCTCCAAGTTTGATGAGCGGAAGAGCAAACAAAAGGGCTCCCTCGCCTGGGAAGAATCATGTTACATAACTAAAGCATTGGATACAGAGTGTCATCCTTCTTCTATTATCACCTTCTGCTGTAACTATTGCACCGTTTAATAATATAGCTTTTTTTGCGTTGAAGTTTCACTTATTTTTAGGATTTACTATGCAAAAATTAATTTGACACGTTTCTTTTTTTAAAAAAATTTCAAAGCTAATGGGAATCAAAATATTGGCATACCTTTTTACGTTTTGAGTGTTTTGTCCCTCGCAAATTAATGTGGCTACCTAAATTTCTATTGTATTTTCAGTTTGAAACAGGTATACCTTCTTTTTGCTTTGTTTTATTTTATCCAAACGGGCGATCTAAATAACTATTATTAAAATTGAGAAATTACACAATTAATGTTTAGGTTAAAAAGGGGGTCTATCTTGTTAAGGGAGTGCATGTGTGCGGGCTAAATATGTTTGATTATTACTCCGCAATAATTTGTTCATAATAGTTTGAAAATCATTTAAGGCATTTAATTTTTCTAAGGGCAGGGCGAACTTAGTTCTTATTGAATGGGCGAATGTAAGTTTTTATAAATTTTTGGGTTAATTTGACCTAATTCCCCCGATTATGATAATACATCGATCGATATTTAAACTAGATTAAAATTAAATAGCGCCAACCAACTCGAATTAATTTAAATTAGTTCAAAAATGATTGAGTTGCCGTATTTTCTATTGTGACGTAATGGAGAGAGGTTTAATTTAACAGTTTATACTTCGATTGAACGATTATTATTGAAGTAATATTCTACAATTAAAAGTTTGACCCATAAAATGTAAGTTTTTAAAGGTTGTGTTTTGGGTAAAGCTTCTGTTCATATATACAGGGTGTTCCCAAATAGGTTAAAGTGTTCAGGGAAGACCCCTTAATTAAATTAGCATTGTTATTCAGTTTCTAACTTAAATTTAAGGGGGTCATCCGTAAAACATCACTACAATCATAACTCGTAAACGGTGACCACCCTCGGTGACCACCCTTATGGAAAAAAATTCATACAACGTTTTCGACTCAAAATTGATTACTTCGATCCTTTAATTGCCCTTTTTGGAGCACCCTGTATTAACGGTTTAAAATATTTTATATATGCTTAAAAAGCCCACCATGTGTTACGTCAGGCGTATAGTGGTGGTTTTTAATAATTTTTAGCTTGGACTATAAATTTAAAATAAAAATTAATTGAATGGTATTAAGAGTACACGCCCACTTCTCAAAGTTTCATCCGGGAATTAAAATTAAAGATTCTCTGTGTTGCTTCTATATTTTGCTTGGGATGACATATATTAAAGGTAAAATTAAAAGGCATCGGCGGATGGATAAAAATAATTTGAAATACGTTAGACGCGTGACCTAGGAGAGGAGAGGCGTGGCTCAAAGAGGTGTATAGTTCGTTTTTACCTCTCCGAGTGACGTATGTCACGGAGAGGTTCTAAATTCGACGTGTCTGTCTGTCTGTCTGTCTGTCTGTCTGTCTGTCTGTCTGTCCGTTGTTATACCCACGTGACCGCGTTCGCAGTTTGCAGATCGGAGCAAACGTGTATTCAATTTCCAGACCGCATTTACAGTCCCGGAAATTGTATTCCACTTACAGGCTATAACTCCATTGTCTGTCTAACAACTGTTCATTTGTCCACCCCACATGGACACCAGTCTGAACTTTCTAGCTTCTAAACACCACCATCTTCTAGTCTTTCGCCCATTCCACATGGACACCAGTCTGTACACCTGGCTTCTAACACCACTATCTTCTGGTCTTTGTTTTTGTCCATCCCACATGGACACCAGTCTGTACACCTGGTTTCTAACACAACCATCTTCTGGTCTTTGTTTTTGTCCATCCCACATGGACACCAGTCTGTACACCTGGCTTCTAACACCACCAACATCCTTAAGGTTAAGACATACGCGGCGATCGGCTAGGGTTACGAGAAACGTCTAGCCTTCCAATGGAGGGGTCTTCCTCCAAGGTTCACGCAATTGCGATGTTCTTATCTACAGCCGCGATTCGAATCCCTTATATACTACCTATTTGAGTAAGTCGAAGCAACCGGCGTATGCTTCATTTCAAACGCCAATATTAGTCAAGTCTCTCTAGAATGTTTAATTGTTCTATATCAAAACGATGTAACGTTCAATAAGGCAAACAACTGACGAAGAAAATATTTAATATTAATTATATTTATTTTAATATTTAAGATAATCTTGTTTCTCATCTCAAAATTAATACGGAAAGAGTTAAAAAGCAGCTTATTTTTTTGTCTGTGTGTGTCCGTCCGTTGTTACACTAGTGCGTCGCGTTAGCAGTTAGCCTTGTGTTGATGTGTTAAGAAATCATACAGAACCTTAATATTCCCTTTTTACATAATATAAAGTGAATATGTGGAAGTATTTTTCGTAATTATGATGCATTTAGTAGTTTTGTAGCTTTAAAGCTCTGTTTCATTTTGATATTCCAAAGATTTTTTTAATATTGTTATTTGAAATGGCTGTTTATATATTACTTAAGCTATACGACATCTGTATATAGAATAATCCTTGGTTTAGTGACTTCATGAAGAAACCTAAGACCTAGACTCCGGCGGGTAAAACAAGTATTATCCGCAATAGGCTTAGTGAAACAAAGTGTAAATTATTGAGGCCTGAAGTGAAGTAAACTTTTGGCTTTGATTTTCGTGTCTGAAATGAAGAGACATTAACGGTTCAGAGTGAGCCGAAAGTTAAATACACTCTTAAATAATCAGGTAAAGATTTTATAATAGAAGAAAAGATCATGGTGGCAATTAGATTAGTAAAAGGGCTAGTGGTAAACGAGTAGCTACAGACTTTTTATTCTCTTTACGGTGCGCTATGACTATTAGTGCGTCTGGGTATAATTTAGCTTTGGTGTTATTTAACGTTAACATTCGTGTTGGCAAACTAAGAATATTGTTGAGGTGAGACGAGACGATTGTGTTTACACTGAAAACCAGTTGTGAATGTAGCTACCAGAATATAGGGTAAACAGCTGAAGCGTAGACTTCATTTCCTGTTCTTTTCCCCATTGACTGATTTCCATGTGTCCAAGATTTATCCTTATTGGATGTAAAATGTCGTCTACTTTACTGTTTGCTATGTTTGGAATACTACTTCAATATTTCGTAAATTTTTACTTCAAAAAAGTGAAATAACTCCATATCTGGGTAAATAAGTTTGTAGTAGTAGACCTCTTGACTCGGAGAGGTAATATTTTGGTTTTCCCAACTTGTATTTAAAATATTATAGCCTTTCAGGGAATAGGTGTGAAGTCCCACACCATACGGAGTCTTTGTAACCTTGGTCTCACGTGGTGCCTATGAGGTATTTCAAATATTTCTTACATAACCGCCAATGTCTTTAAATAACTTTAAATTTGTACAGTAAAGGGAGACTGGGAGACTGACCCTACAATTAAACAGAAATCGTAAGTTTATAAGATATGTTCCATAAGTATGACACTACCTATACTTCGTAATGTAAGAGACTTACAGCTCGAGCTAGTTCGAGAACGACAACCGAGAATTGCATGTCTACATTCGGTTAGTTTTGCAGGGCTTCCATCTTCCTATTTAGTCTGCATTACTAAGCCTTTGACATGCAGCGCCTCACCAGGCGGCGCTTTAGATGCAACATATCTTATAAACTTATGCAGAAACTGTGTGGCCAACAACCCATGCCCATCACGAAATTAAAAATTATTTTTAAAAAAATCCATATATTACGAAATATATTTCGTTTCCTAATTGTAATTCCAAACCCGGACGGTATATGGTATTCCCTGTGGTAGAAGTCATCTACCTTCATCCGGTGCTCTTTTTTTTTAAGGAAAAGTTCAGGTAACATAACATTATACCTTCAAACAACGCACTCTTTCTAAATATAAAAGGAAAAATATTAAAATGAAATAAATGATCTCTTATTACAATATGATAATTAGCATTTAATTAAATTTAAAAAACAATAAAGGACTACTGCGCCATCCGCCATTGGTTTAGTGGCGTCTGCTAGCCAGAACCGCTATGCCCCAACGAGATTGATTAGTTGAATTCTTACAGGCTGAGATTGGTAACAGCGTGGGAAATAAGGCGGGTGGCAAAGGGCAAATGACCAGTTTAAAAATTGCCTGGACCAGTTTAAAAATTAAATCGGAGGGTGGGGGGGGGGTCAGTGGTCCACGGCACCACTAAGAAAATTCAAAGGTAACCAGAGTCAACTATTTTAATTATCCACCTCTATAGTTTAGCAGACGACACGCCCTGGACCAGTTTATTTATTCCAGGCCAGGGGGGTTGCTGGCCCAATGTCCAATTTTAAAATAATCCTTATCCCCCCGTCCCTGATTGGTAAGGGTGGCCAGCAGACGCCACCAAAACCAATGGCGGATTGCGCAGTAGTTCTTTTAATTTTTGAAATGAAAACTAATTAAATGCTAATTATTTTGTAATAAGAGATAATTTATTTTATTTTATTTTAATATTTAATTCCTTTTATATTAAGAAATATTCCGTTCTTTTAAGGTATGTTATTTTACCTGAACTTTTCCTTCAATGAAATTTGAGTGTAGATTCAGTCTTGAAGAGAGCTATTTTTTCCCCTAGACACGAGTAATTATGCGTCTGAAATTTTGTAATATTAACGAGTATAGCTCTCTCTGTTGAATTCTAGGAGAGCGGTCGCTCTCTTAGATAAGACTTGATACTGCCTCTAATGCTAAAGGAGGGTTCTCTGATTGGCCATAACTTTTTTCGTATTGTGTTTGCTGCTTTGAAATTTTGCCAGTGAACTAAAATTTGGGCCCTAAATATGTGGTTAAAATTTCAAAGAGGTCCAACTAATAGTTAGTTCTATAAAGAAAAAAGTTGTTAAGGGTGGTTTTAGAATCCATAAAATTAATCAGACATTTGGTGAAAGATACAATATTCTTCCATAGACATAACATGGGATTTTTTTGAAAAATGACCTTAATTGGGATCGTGTATAAAGAAAACTAATCATTCGTTACGTTTGGGAACCATCTTAAATGAAAGATAACAGTCCATAGATGTGCCTTTTCTTAGTTTCATTAAGATCAATTAAGTTTAAGTATCGATTTTTATCATTATTAACACATACTATGACTTACGTTGTTTTGGGCATTGGAATTACGGCGTTTTACCACTGTTAGAGACACGCATTTTAGCCCTAATTTTTTATATTGGACTTACGGCGTTTTTGTCGTGATTCACGCCTTTAGAGGGATTTTAAGCAAGAAAAACATTGCGTTTGAGCTCTTGTAGGTGCTTTGCCCGGGTTCTTGTGGGTACTTGTTTGTGCTTTTAGGTACTTGTGGGTACTTGTGGGTGCTTGTGGGTACTTGTGGGTGCTTGTGGGTACTTGTGGGTGCTTGTAGGTACTTGTGGGTACTTGTGGGTGCTTGTGGGTGCTTGTAGGTACTTGTGGGTGCTTGTAGGTACTTGTGGGTGCTTGTAGGTACTTGTGGATTCTTGTGGGTACTTGTGGGTTGTTGTGGGTACTTGTGGGTTCTTGTGGGTACCTGTGGGTTCTTGTGGGTACTTGTTGGTACTTGTGGGTTCTTGTGGGTGCTTGTAGGTACTTGTAGGTACTTGTGGGTGCTTGTGGGTACTTGTGGGTGCTTGTAGGTACTTGTGGGTACTTGTGGGTGCTTGTGGGTGCTTGTGGGTGCTTGTGGGTGCTTGTGGGTGCTTGTGGGTGCTTGTGGGTACTTGTGGGTGCTTGTAGGTACTTGTGGGTGCTTGTAGGTACTTGTGGGTACTTGTGGGTGCTTGTGGGTGCTTGTGGGTGCTTGTGGGTGCTTGTAGGTACTTGTGGGTACTTGTGGGTACTTGTGGGTGCTTGTGGGTGCTTGTGGGTGCTTGTGGGTACTTGTGGGTGCTTGTAGGTACTTGTGGGTACTTGTGGGTGCTTGTAGGTACTTGTGGGTGCTTGTAGGTACTTGTGGGTGCTTGTAGGTACTTGTGGATTCTTGTGGGTACTTGTGGGTTGTTGTGGGTACTTGTGGGTTCTTGTGGGTACTTGTGGGTTCTTGTGGGTACTTGTGGGTTGTTGTGGGTACTTGTGGGTTCTTGTGGGTACCTGTGGGTTCTTGTGGGTACTTGTTGGTACTTGTGGGTTCTTGTGGGTGCTTGTAGGTACTTGTGGGTTCTTGTGGGTACTTGTGGGTTCTTGTGTGTACTTGTGGGTTCTTTGTGTACTTGTGGGTTCTTGTGGGTACTTGTGGGTGCTTGTGGGTACTTGTGGGTGCTTGTAGGTACTTGTGGGTGCTTGTAGGTACTTGTGGGTGCTTGTAGGTACTTGTGGGTTCTTGTGGGTACTTGTGGGTTGTTGTGGGTACTTGTGGGTACTTGTGGGTTCTTGTGGGTACTTGTAGGTACTTGTGGGTTCTTGTGGGTGCTTGTAGGTACTTGTGGGTTCTTGTGGGTACTTGTGGGTGCTTGTAGGTACTTGTGGGTACTTGTGGGTGCTTGTGGGTGCTTGTGGGTGCTTGTGGGTGCTTGTGGGTGCTTGTAGGTACTTGTGGGTACTTGTGGGTACTTGTGGGTGCTTGTGGGTGCTTGTGGGTACTTGTGGGTGCTTGTAGGTACTTGTGGGTACTTGTGGGTGCTTGTGGGTGCTTGTAGGTACTTGTGGGTGCTTGTAGGTACTTGTGGGTGCTTGTAGGTACTTGTGGGTTCTTGTGGGTACTTGTGGGTTCTTGTGGGTACTTGTGGGTTCTTGTGGGTTCTTGTGGGTACTTGTTGGTACTTGTGGGTTCTTGTGGGTGCTTGTAGGTACTTGTAGGTACTTGTGGGTTCTTGTGGGTACTTGTGGGTTCTTGTGTGTACTTGTGGGTTCTTTGTGTACTTGTGGGTTCTTGTGGGTACTTGTGGGTGCTTGTGGGTACTTGTGGGTGCTTGTAGGTACTTGTGGGTGCTTGTAGGTACTTGTGGGTGCTTGTAGGTACTTGTGGGTTCTTGTGGGTACTTGTGGGTTCTTGTGGGTACTTGTGGGTTCTTGTGGGTACTTGTAGGTACTTGTGGGTTCTTGTGGGTGCTTGTAGGTACTTGTAGGTACTTGTGGGTTCTTGTGGGTACTTGTGGGTACTTGTGGGTGCTTGTGGGTACTTGTGGGTGCTTGTAGGTACTTGTGGGTGCTTGTAGGTACTTGTGGGTGCTTGTGGGTACTTGTGGGTGCTTGTGGGTACTTGTGGGTGCTTGTGGGTACTTGTGGGTGCTTGTAGGTACTTATGGGTGCTTGTAGGTACTTATGGGTGCTTGTAGGTACTTATGGGTGCTTGTAGGTACTTGTGGGTACTTGTAGGTACTTGTGGGTACTTGTAGGTACTTGTGGGTACTTGTAGGTACTTGTGGGTACTTGTAGGTACTTGTAGGTACTTATGGGTGCTTGTAGGTACTTGTGAGTACTTGTAGGTACTTGTGGGTACTTGTAGGCGCTTGTGGGTACTTGTGGGTGCTTTTGGGTACTTGTGGGTGCTTGTAGGTACTTGTGGGTGCTTGTAGGTACTTGTGGGTGCTTGTAGGTACTTGTGGGTGCTTGTAGGTACTTGTGGGTGCTTGTAGGTACTTGTGGGTGCTTGTAGGTACTTATGGGTACTTGTGGCTATTTGCGGGTACTTGTGGGTACTTGTGGGTACTTGTGGGTACTTGTGGGTACTTGTGGGTACTTGTAGGTACTTGTGGGTACTTGTGGGTACTTGTAGGTACTTGTGGGTACTTGTGCGTACTTGTGGGTACTTGTAGGTACTTGTGGGTACTTGTGGGTACTTGTAGGTACTTGTGGGTACTTGTAGGTACTTTTGGGTACTTGTAGGTACTTGTGGGTACTTGTAGGTACTTTGGGTTCTTGTGGGTACTTGTGCGTGCTTGTGGGTACTTGTGCGTGCTTGTGGGTACTTGTAGGTACTTGTGGGTGCTTGTAGGTACTTGTAGGTACTTGTGGGTGCTTGTAGGTACTTGTAGGTACTTGTGGGTGCTTATGGGTGCTTATGGGTGCTTGTAGGTACTTGTGGGTACTTGTGGGTGCTTGAAGGTACTTGTGAGTTCTTGTGGGTGCTTGTGGGTTCTTGTGGGTACTTGTGGGTTCTAGTGGGTGCTTGAAGGTACTTGTGGGTACTTGCCCCGGGTACTTGTGGGTGTTTGTAGGTACTTGTGGGTGTTTGTAGGTACTTGTGGGTGTTTGTAGGTACTTGTGGGTGTTTGTAGGTACTTGTGGGTGTTTGTAGGTACTTGTGGGTGCTTGTAGGTGCTTGTGGGTACTTGTAGGTGCTTGTGGGTACTTGTAGGTGCTTGTAGGTACTTGTGGGTGCTTGTGGTACTTGTGGGTGCTTGAAGGTACTTGTAGGTACTTCTGGGTGCTTGTGGTTACTTGTTGGTGCTTGAAGGTACTTTTAGGTACTTGTGGGTGCTTGTGGTTACTTGTGGTTACTTTCCACGGGTGCCTCTGGGTGCTTGCAGGTACTTGCCCCGGGTGCTTGCAGGTACTTGCCCCGGGTGCTTGCAGGTACTTGCCCCGGGTGCTTGCAGGTACTTGCCCCGGGTGCTCCTGGGTGCTTACCCCGGGTGCTTGTAGGTACTTACCCCGGGTGCTTGTAGGTACTTGCCCCAGGTGCTTGTAGGTACTTGCTCCGGGTGATTGTAGCTACTTGCTCCGGGTGATTGTAGGTACTTGATCCGCGTGCTTGTAGGTACTTGACCCGGGTGCTTGTAGGTACTTGACCTGGGTGCTTGTTGTTACTTGCCCCGGGTGCTTGTAGGTACTTGCCCCGGGTACTTGTAGGTACTTTGCCTCCTCCATAGGATTAACATTACACTAAATTTGGAAGCTCGTAACTCTGGTTTTATTAGAGATACAGGATATCCTTTGATTATGTAATAGTCCTATTTTCCCCTTCCCTCCTTTGTTAACATTTGCTCCATGGGATACTCCATATACGGGAAAACATGGAAAACTCAGGGAAGTATATGGGGAAAGCCTGGAAATCTCAGGGAAATTTGTTTTCGAAAAGTTGTATGAAGCTTGTTTTGGAACATATGTTATAAACTCATGGTTTTAGTTATATAAAGTTTTACCAAGAAGCGATATCTAGTTTACTAGAGAGAAGGTATTAGATGATAAGTATTCGCGCCCCATAGTCCCAGTCCCACTTTCAAAATACAAGGGGGGACGTAAAAGGAGGCCGGGCTATTTCGCCTCTCGGCAGTCGGAAAATATGTAGTTTTCGTCATTCGCGTCGCGTTTACGTGAGTTTTCTGGTCCGTGACCAATAAGCATTTTTTAAACTGGACATTAGGCCAGTGACTTTCCTGACTTGGAAAAATAAACTGGTCCGTTACCATTGACCAGAGCACGTCGTCTGCTAAACTAAAGAATTGGATAATTAAAATATGAGAATTTTAATGTGTGGAGTCTGATTACCCTTGAACTTTCTTAGTAGTCTCGTGGACCACTGACCCCCCTCCGATTTAATTTTTGAACTGCACCAGGGAATTTTTAAACTGGTCATTTGCCCTGTGTCACCGCCTTATTTCCCACGCTGGCGCGAGTTGTTTTGCGTTGTCGAGTGCGTGATGGAGTTGGCTATGCCTGGAGTCCCAACCTTGAAGGAGAGAGGAATGGAGTAGAAACCCCCACACCTATAGCGTTGCCTGTGTACCCCCACCTACGGCAACATAGTCCTCTCAGCATCCTCAGCGGTTAGGTAGGGTCGTACTGGACTAAATTGTAAAAGGCGCTCCCTCTATCTTCAAAATAGAAGCTAGTTCTCATACAAATAAAATGGCGCTCCGCGGCAGCACTTAGCAATCGCCTACCGAAGGGTAGGGGCGTGCGCGAGGTACATAGGGAGAGATACGGTGCCGCAGGTCGCCCATCATTATTTCCAATCCATCTCAACTTCGTTATCACTGTCCCAACCCCCGCGACTTCCAACCACTAGCATAGCCCACTCGATCACGCTCTCTTTTCCCCGGCTACATATTTTGAAGATGGCACTTTTTAGGCGTATTAACAATCTTGGATCATCTTGGTGAACTTTTAGGGTAGCCCTGACTATATTTTGTTTAAGGTTTTAAGCTTCATATCAAACAGACGTTAGTTTATGCTACAAAAAAGTGTGAAATTGAAAATCTCGGATCGTCTTTATGAAGTTTTAAGGATATCCGAATTTCATATTGGGCTTATGACAATTTTGAGCTAAATGATAAACGGACATAATCAGCATTTTTAAAAATTTTGTAAAATTGTCAATTTGGTCCTATTTCTTGAATTTTTAGGGGGCGCCTCGCGTTTCAATGAATGATTGTAAAAAATTGTATGATGTTAATTACAATAAGAATACAAACTTTTATTGATTTACGTTTTTTTGAAGTATCATAATAAATAAATGTCTGATTGAGCGAAAGTTATGGTCCCCTATATATTTGTTTCAGCTTAGTGCAGATTTTGAAAATGTTAACAGTTTCTTAACATTCTTAATTAAAATGAAGACTGAAGGAACAGATATTAATCAAAAATGTCTTGATTAGAATCAAGACCTAAAAGTATCGATAAGACTGAGGTTATCACTTGTCTGAAGGATCAGATATTAATTTTTCTTTTAATTGAAACTTAAATGCATGCTTAAGAAAAAACAACGTTCCATTACCGTTTTCCGTTGAAATAAATTATTTTACTGGTAATCAATTTCAAAAATTTACTTATCTCGGCTTTTCGACCACAATTCCATTCCCCGAAAACATTTTATCATTACATTATTACATTTGGGAGATAACGTGTCAAAATAAACTATAAAACAATAAAAAACTGTAATAGCGGTCTGTTAAGCCATGATAACAACCTTTTAAAAGTTACAAGCAGTAGCGTCGCTAGGGTTTGAAATTTGGGGGGGCTAAATCTGGGCAAACTATTTTAAAGTTATTATAAGAACTTAATATAAACAAGATGGCCCAAGGGCTGGGACTTAATAGTAGCCACATCGTTATCTATTTAATTAGCACATGAATAAAAGAAAAAATTCAAAGACCCTAAACAAAAAATCAGAAATGTCCGACCCCACAGTGGTAGCGTGTCTTACTGCTGCGCCAGGATTTTCACTCGTCTTAGGTTTATTTTTAGTTTTGGTTAGCTTTTAGTCCATACTATTGGGACTCCCTTCGAAAGAACATGAAACATTTTACTTGTTTCCATCTGTTTTTTTTCTTCAAAATTTTACTGTTTGATATTGAAATTTTTTTATATATTGCTACAGAATTTTAGGTTGCTAACAGCAATTTTTTGGTAGGGTTTACTGATTATTTTTGGGGGGGCTAAGTTTGGAATTTGGGGGGCTATAGCCCCCCCCCAAAAAAGGCCTAGCGACGCCACTGGTTACGGGACTATATAACCCTTTCGAGACTACAGGACCTGAGCAAACAATAGCTTAACCTGCTACTAGTACGAACAGATGTAAACTGGATTTGAAATTTCATCATGTGCGACCTGTGGCCCAGAACTCCCCATAGTCCCAGTGTGTGTAGAACATAATTTTTTCGCTGTTATCTGCCAAATCATCTTTCTAGGTAGTGCCGCCTCCTCACTTGAATATTTCATGATATATTAAGGTTTGAACGAACAAAATTCTAGATTACTATTTTCACTACCATGTCCCTCTGCTACCTTGAAGCAAAATTCCTCTCTTTTTGCTGCTCATTACCGGTGCCATTCCCTTGACTTTCTGTTCGTTATAACTACTATCATGAGTTTATTAATTTCAAACCAAAATATAAAAAATGTTCATTTTCCTTTTGTGCTACTTAGAATATAACGTTGTGCCGCGC
>JAEQBA010001265.1:33407-132029 GCA_019434445.1 Phalangium opilio
TTTTACTCATCCCTAGCTTCGTAATGGTATGATCTTGGAGGGGAAAATATAATTCTCTGGATGAGGAGAAAAGAGCGGGAAGGAGATGGAAGAGGCGGGAAAGACGCCCCGCCAGTGTCTCGCGGGGTAAAAATTAGAGAAAAGCCAGAAAACGGCGGTAGCCGGACCAGCCCGCGCGTTGTCTCATCCGGAGTATGTACAACCCTTTAGGAGATCCGTTGGATAAAAATAGGTCGAAGGAACATCCTTCCTACCAGCGCGGGAAATAAAAAATAACCAGGATCTTTGGGTAAGAAAAAAAGTATCTTTTTGGGGGGTCCCTGGTCGCCTGAGCACCGAAGACTTTCATATTCCAAGCTGGTAGATGTAAAGGGAAACTATTACGAGCGCAGAGAAACTTTGAAGGAGTATTAGGGATCGCAGCAATAAGGCGGCATCCATTTCTCTTATCTACTCCGTTATTACGCCCGGGGTTTCCTCTTCCCTTTCACCTACTCACTGGTCTTCGGAAAAGGAAGAGAAATAGTCGTAAACTTTTGAGCTAAAAGAGAAGGAAGGCGCTTGATATTTTCAACAACGCCTACGTATACACCTATGGGTCAAACCAATTCCTATAACTTCCCGCGTGTTTTTGGTTTATGCAAATTTTACTTTTTTTAGGTACGTTTACACTCCAGACTCGATAACAAGGTTGTTTATAATGCAACAAAATTGTAAACGCGATCTTTCGGTGCTGCGTACGTAGCTATTTATCCAGCTAAGGATATGAAATAACTCAACATTACCACGAAAGACCCCGTAACTGATACACTAAAAACCATTAAGCAGTTATGGCTTGGGATCATTTGGATGAATCAAGTTACAAGGCGAGCTTACTTCTTCATTAGAACAAGTTCAAGACATGGTTCAATATTCTTGGAAAGGTTGCGTAAATTACTATAAAAGCAATCCTGCTAAGGATATGAATTAACTCAACATTACCACGAAAGAATAGTGTCATTACACTAATAAATTAAGCAGTTGTAGCTTGGGATTACTTTGAAGAATCAAGTTACAAGGCGAGCTTACTTCTTCATTAGAACAAGTTTACGACATGGTTCAATATTCTTGTAAAGATTGCGTAAATTACTATAAAAGCAATGTGTATAGGAACAGCGAGAAGATGTTGTCACTGAACACGTTTCATCCACGAGACCGATACGTTTTCAACACGCGCCGAGAAATTCGAACTCGGTAAATATAAAGAGAAGCCCCTTGGTTGTTTGCTCGCAAAACGTTATAGAACGCGCCTTTACCAAGTTAACATAATCCCTTAGCTCCGCTGCCCCGCAAAGACCGAGGCCTAATTAATTAATCCTCGTATTTCCTTCGAGTTTTCACCGCCAATAATAAACGACGACCTTAATAGGATAGGCAATAGACCTTATCGAAATATATCGACAATCATATGCTTTATCCTGTTCGTTTTATTAATCAATAGGCAGAGAAAACTTGGCTCGAATTCCGTTCCTAAAATAGTCCAAGCCCATGCAATGTTGTCATCTTTTCAAATAGTTCAAAAATAAAACTGTTCATTTAGAATAGCCTATAAATTATATTGCAAACTTCATCAGTTTTACGAAACGAATTTATAAATGCTTTGCAAAATGGGAAAGGGGAAAATACTGGCCGAAAGCGAGCGAGTCGGAAGTTCGCGTATTCCTTATACGAAAGAGGTTTCGAAGTTTTAGTGTTAAAAGTCTGGATTTTGCGAATTAATTCAAGGGGAAATTGTCCGAACTCTTGGAAATCTCTCCGGGATGAAAGATGAGGAATATTAGCTTTTAAAATCTTACGCCCTATTTTAGCTTACTGGTGAATTAGTCGAGGAAAAATGGTAATATAAAGTTCCATACATGATCATTTTGACCCATTAAGGATTAGATCAACAGGGTTCATAGATAATTTCCAAAACCCCATCCGCAACTTTTCTGATACCTACAAAAGTACTTCTAATATATTTTCACTCGCATAATTTTAAATTGAAGAAGCTTTCTAATGTACGAACCCTGTCTTCAATAATATAAGTCAATTTCAAAAGGCCTCTGTATAATAAATTAACAAAATACCAAATATTTCTAAAATAAGAATAACCTTAGTTACGAGACCATTTAAATATTGATTAAAAGGAATTTCAAAAACAGACTGTACAATTTATATAAAGAGGAAAAGAAGAAGAAGAAAAAAAAAGGGATTTTAAAACTTTCACGGTGTAAATATTTAAATATCCAAAAATCTAAAAGCTTAAAGTCTGCGAAATTCCCGGAGGTCTATTTACATTTAGAGGAGTTTCGGAAAGGCATAGCCAATGGGTCACAAAAGAATTCATAATAGACTGCAATAAGAAAAATAAATAAAACCTTCGTATAAAAAAAGTGGGAATAGCTTCCTCATCCTCTTTTCTAGGTATTTATACATTTTCTTAGAATCCCTATAAGAATCGATGGTACCCTATGGGCGACAACTATTATCGGAGGAACATTAGAGCTCAAGGTATTAAACCATTAAGCTTTTTCTTTTACCAAACTGATCCCGTATAACTGCAATCATTCTTTGGACGAGTGGAAAAATAGCGAGTAGAAAAAAAACAACCGAAATAAGAAAGACTTTGAAAATAAAAAACAATATAGGAAAAAAGCCTATCAAAACGAGCTGGCTAAGAATCGGTATACGACTTTAACTTTTTCTCCGCGACGTCTAGTTTTATCCTAGTGCGCCCGGCGGAAATATAAAAACTTCTTGGTCTTACAGTTATACGCAAGAAAAGCCCAAAAATGTTGTAAAGGCGGCGCCTGCGTAAGTGGGGTATCGAAATAGCTAGGCCTCGTGGCTTATGGCGTGTATTCGGGGATTTTGATATTACACTTGCTGCTGGGAACAAATAAAAACCACGCTCGTGATTGCCATTGGTTTTGGACGACGGTTTTTCTTTCCCCGTTGAACAACTTCGAAGGGTTTCGCGGGATCTTTTTTCTATATCCCCTCGATAGTCCCATGGGAACGTTCATTTTCGTTTTTTTTTATTTCGAGAATTTTGGCTTCCATCCCGTTAAAAAACGTCATTCCCTCATAGCTCGTTTCCCACTTTACTCCTTAGCAGCACGTAGAACGGTTATACAAGTCTCTCCGCGTGGATTTTTTAAAATCGAATACTCATATTGCACAAATTCCAACAGAACGCAATCGCTATCATTTTCGAATTTCCTTCCCACAAGGGATTTTAACAAAAAATTACGGAGTGATCCTGGATCTTAATTGGATTGATTGAGATTCAATTTGTTTACGCATTTGAATTATACCTATTCATTTGCATAAAATTCCTGTCAAGATCGTGTACAGTTTAAGAAAACTACGAATAATAAAATGACGGAGAAACTATAACGTTCTGCATTTCAATCTTGCGAAATAACTTATGTACATGTTACGATTGTTCATTTGAAAATACAATGAAACATCACGGGCGATTTGTCTCGCGCCAAACTTGAAACTTCTTACGTTTAAATAGCGCTAGGCATTTCCTACACGTTTAATTCCTTAACCCCTTTACTGGTTTTAGAATAATGCGTTCCAACTCCCAAACAATAAAGACACTAATTCCAAGCACACGTGACTTCAGCCATCAAAGACTTGGTATACCAATGTAGTTGTATAATATTAACGATATAAAACAATTCAATAAATATATACGTAAACAATTGGCAATTTCCCCATCCAAAATATGACAAATTCACAAACACCGAAAAGAACGATATGGACTGAAAAATGTAGATATTAAAATGTACTTACCTCGAATCTGGTCTAGAAACATGATAAAGAGTAGCTTTCGACCAAAATGCATCGTTATTCCTCTTCGTTAATAACAACCTAATAATCGGAAACGAATAAAGTTTAGAAAAATGGAAGAAACCCTTTTTTTAAACAAAACTCGTATACGTCAACGCGTCGAAAAATATATATATATACAACGTATTTTAGGCCTAATTAGGTGGTAAAATAATATATCCGCACCTACAAAGCCAAAAAGGATGATCGAAATTGAAAAGGAGGGCACAAAAACGTCGCAAATTCGTATTATACGCACTCCTTAATATTATTATTAAATATATATTCGGATGACGTTTCAAATTCCGTTATTCGGCACACTTAAAACGAGCACACCACTTTTTCAACAAAAACAATTACACCTTCGGCACAATCGTTAAAGTAGATTGATTTTAATCCGGAGTATTTATTAACAACACGCGCGCGCGTTATATCGAAAGGGTATTTAGGAAGTTCAGGTAATAAGGTATTTAAGGAGAAGGGTAAAAGGTAAATATTGTCGAGACGATCATTACCCGGATTTGGATTCCGTAAATTTTGATTGATTAATTACCGATTAATTAATATTATGAGGAGACGCGAAACGGCGCTTCAATATACCGCGAGCACAAACACTTAGTCGAGTGATGAAGAGAGAGAGAGAGATGTATTTATTTTAATGATAACGTCAGGATAATCACTACCACCAACACCACCAAACGCGCTCGCGTCGAAAGTCGCGTTGCTTGTTTTTTTTTTCGGTTTTTATTTTAATTAAAGTAGTTTTAAATAGCATATATTTTTACTTTGGAGGTAATACCGCGAACGTCATATATCGGAGAGAGGAATACGGAGAAGTATAGACTGTATAGAGAGTGTGTGTGAGATAGAGAGAGAGAGAATCACGACAACGGCGAAGCTTTCGTCGATTAACGAGTCCGCGCCGTAGCTTGGCCGAACAACATGTGCTCTATTCGCCGTTTTCGACTCCTACGCTTCGCAATCTTCCTGGCGGAGAAAATATCGATCGAAGGACGGTTGCGGCGACGACCGCCAGGCTGCCCCTCATCAGTTTCTCTTTTCCTTTCCTCATAGAGAAGTTTCCTAGATGCGGCATGCAAGCACGCGGGACCCAAAACCCCTTTCGCGGATCTTCTCCCTCTCTCTCTCAGGCCTTACTCCCAGTTCTCCATCTCCTATCCTTTCTTCCCCCATTCCTTTAAAAGTCTCGGAGAGCAATGGAATATAGTGAGCCCGATTCCTTTCCTCCTTGGGCTCCGTGTTTAAATAGTGAAGGCCCTGCATGCTGCAGTTCCGTTAAATTTGGATTTCTAAAGGATGCGGGAATTTACCCTGAAGTTTAATAACGGTGACATCTCGGATTCCGTTGTCAGACCAAAAAAATTAACAAACTTTAAAACCCTCACAGCCTACTATACTTGAATATTCTATTGTTATTTTATTTTCAAATTGACGTAGACAAGGATCAATAAACATCAGTTCTATTTAAATTAAAGAGATGGTGAAAAGCTTGGAAAATCAAGTGATTTTTTATCGATTTTTCTACTAGTTATAAGACCAATCCGCATAGTGAAACATCCATGAAATACCCCAGAGTGATTTTAAAATTCAAATTAGTTTGAGAATTCTTAGATAATTTGAAATTTGCACCTACGACCAATCGCGTAGTGAAACATCCATGAAATACATCAAAGTGATTTTAAAATTCAAATTAGTTTGAAAATTCTTATATAAATTGAAATTTGCACCTACAACCAATCGCGCAACGTCCTACCTTCTTATAAACAAAATTACCGTGGCACGCTCAATCTCGAATGAAATTTAGAGCGAGATTTGAGAAAAATTGCCAGAGATACAGAGCGTGGCACGTAAATTTTGTTAACAAAACAGGGTATTACGCAATTGATGGGAGGTGCAAATTTGAAATTATCCATGAATTCCCAAACTAATATGAAATTTAAAATCATTCGGAGATATTTCATGGATACACGCTGCTTTGTGTAATAATTAGTAGAAGAATCGATTAAAAAATCAGTTGATCTTCCTTTTCACCCTCCCTTCAAAGTACGTTTGAAATTGCAAAATTCCTTAATTTTTATACTTCCCAACTCGCATTCCTTTCAATTTTCAAATTAAAGAAATTAAATTAAGAAAAGAGCCCCGAAGCTAATGGAAACTGAATTCGAATGTCATGAAATATTTATTGCACCCAAAAACGAGATTTCTTTTAAAATTAGCGATGTTAAATAAATTTGTCTCCATTAGATCAATTGGAAAACACGCTACGCTAGGATTAAAGATGATTTTAATTCTAATTTGAAATATTTTGGTTAATTAAAAACTGCGGCATTTTGCTTAATCGTCGAAATTGTCCGTTAATACAAGAGTCGTAATAGCCCTCCCGCCACGAACGCTAATCGAGCACAGTTTCGCCTTAAACGACATCAGACTTGGGTGACTAAAAGCTTAGTAGTAAACACAACTCGATCGCGACAGGGCGACTAACAACCCAAAATGAAGAAGATAGGGGGGGGGGACAGAGAGAAATCTCGTCAGAAGGAAGCGGCCTAACTAACTGGACATCAACTAGGAAGAAGGGACGGAGCGTTGACCATGCAGGAGACAAAGCGTTAGTTCGTCCAATTTGAAGCAGTGACTTGACCGCACGTGGAAAGAGAAAAACGAGTAAATAAGGTACACTCGTTCAAGGCTTTGTCTTCATTAGCTCAATTATTTTGAACGAGATAAAAAGTGAGCAACTGAGAGCAGAAACGTGCGAAAAAAAGGGTCCATTCGTTCGCTAATTCCGTTATTTAGGTGTCGTTCACGTACCATTGGATGAACGAACGAGTAAGTGCGCGAGGAGTCAGCCATTTTGAATAAATATTTTTCTTCTTTCCTCCGAAAAGATTGCAATTTCGGCTAACTTTCCAACCCCTCTGAAAGATATAGCTCTCCTATAAGCTTGCGGAAAGGAGAAAGCGAAAAATAAAAGGGTCTTGCGGGAACTACGCGATACCAGATCCATATATATACATATAACTATACATCCACCCAGTTTTGGAGAGAAAAAATAAGGTTCGCTAGTAAGGAAAGGAAAGGAAAAAACACACACAGAGAGAAGCTTCACTGCATGGCGCAGTGTATATCTAAAGGTCGGATGGATACGAGCTCTCTTTACGAGTTTATGGCGTGCGATGAAAATTCTCACGACCAATAGATTATTTGGTGGACGAGACTGTTGAAGGAAGAAGGATCTTTACGAGCCTTTAATGGCGTTTATAACCCAGGAGAGAGAGAGAGAAAGAGGAACCTGGCCGAATAATTCTCTATTATTCTTGGAAAGACTGCGGGGCAGCCCAAATGAAAGGGAGAAGATCAAATATCAAATTTATATCCCCTTCAACCACCAACCCTCCTTATCATTCGCGTGTTACTGGATGGTTTGGCTCGAAACAGAAAAAAAAACTTAACGCACGACGAAGAGACTTTCGACCAAAAGGGACTACTTCTCCATACTAAAAGCTTTAAGCCTTTGTCTATGGACTTCTTAAGGCCTACCCTCTAAACGTAGAGTCCTTGTTTCATGAAAGGTACAGGGATACAGTCCAAAAATGACTCAGGGAAAAATTGAAGGGCTAGACCTACCAGTGCCTGCTGTATGCGTCAGACCATCATCGCGAGGTAATGAAAAAAATGATTTCATGTCATATGCAAGAAGACAGAATAATGGATACAAATAGCGTGGAGATCTATAAGAGAGAAAACGTAGGAAACGATACTGGACCATATTCCCTTACCATGGTTTCGGGTATCACGTTTCTATTATATCGAAATATCATGTTTTTGGGTTCTATAAATTCATCATTCGACTCAAATCCCCTGAAAAATATCCGCATCTAGTCTTAATCAATTTCTTATACTGAGGCTCGTATATCTTCCAGATAATCCAGACAGAGTATAGCTGGTTTATATATAAAAAATAGACCAAAGTTTCTATACGAAGAAAAATAGTCTTAATGATGTATACTACAGTAGTAATAGAATGTTGCTCCTGTCACTTAAAAAACCATTGTGTATAAAAATTAATAGTTACGTCACGTGTCTAATTAATTCAAAGTATCTATACTGATCCAGACTAATTAACATAAAGAAAATACGTCCCTAAAGGATTATTTTTCGTTTATGATCAACAAAGTCATACCAGGAATTTATATGTAGTTTATGGCTTGAGAATGCCCGACTTGCCATAGAACTAAGCTCCAAATGATGGAACGCATTGTGGGTGGGCCTAATTTTGCTTAAGTTACAATATAGAAGCTCCTTATTGTCTGATAAGGAAACGGAACTCGAAAGTACGATAAGGGAATAGGTTTCACTCGTTGCGTGTTTGAACGATGATGGTCATTCTTAAGTGATACTATCCAGTATCCATATATATTCTTGCCCAAAAATTAACTTTTCACTCTACGTGCACTCTCATTAAAATTTGTTAGGTAAGAGTGTTCCAATTTTTTTATTTCAATATACTCTGTTCATTATAACTAACTATACAGTGAAAACTGATTCCTTCTAAATTAGAAGCGCAAACTAAGCCAAAAATCGAAAGTCAGCGATCCGAAAAGCTACCCTTGGTAAAAAAAAAAAAAAATAATTGAAGGACTATGTACGTGGAGTGAAAGTACCAGTATAAGACTTGGATTTTTTTCTTATTTAAAAAATTTCCGAGGATCATTCCAAATAGAAAGTGCCTCGAGGGGTCTAAAACTTCACTGAAATCAAATTCTTCACTTAATTTATCCATATTTAACATTCGAAAATCATTGAATGAGTGCGTTTACGTGAGGTATTGTAATTTTTACAATCACAAAATACCCTAGCTTGTTACAAATCGGGCAAGTATCCGACTCGTCAGAACGATGGGTCGCGCACGCGCACATGTACTGTATATGAAGGCACAGAGAGCGTTGTGAGTACACGCGGAAAGAAAAGATGGAGAGCTAAAAGTGGGGGATGAAAAAACGAATGAAAGTATTCGCGACCTTAACGAAGGTGTGAATGGCAATTAGGAACGAAGAGATTTTTTTGAGAGAGAAAGGGGAAATGGGAAGATGAGGCGTAAACGAGCCCCCCTCCCCCTCATACACCATCCCCTCCCTAGCCCGGTCTCGTTCTCTCTCGCTGTGAAAAAGAGAAATCTGGATGATGTGAAAAAAAAGGATAAAAAAAATCCAGGCCAGGAGTCGACGAACACCGTTACACCGCCCAGGCAAAAAAAAAAAAAAAATACCCATAATTCGTCCATGTACTAAGTTGAATTGAGTGGAAGATACTAACGAGGGATTGTTAGTTACATTCCTTACCTCCAACTCCATTCAATTTTAGCACGTGAACGAAGTACGCGAGTTGTACCGTACCAGCGAGAGCCCAAAGAAAGAAAGAAAGACCCCAAGAGAAAAATCAATATAGTCATTCGCAAATTAGAACGGAAATGATTTGCTGGTCGCATTCTGAGAGATTCATTCGCCATTTTTTTCTTATGCCATGGCCTTAAGTAATGAGGCAAAAATTAGACATAAAAAATAATGGAAAAACATCGACCATTTTCTGTATATATTGTTGAAAAAAAGGTCAGAGTTCCCCAAAAAATAACCTTAAAGGGTTAAAAATAGAAACTAAAATTCAAAAGAGTTAAAAAACCGCAACAAATCGCCTTTAGAAATAAAACCAAATCATCTATAGAAGAGGCGTGAACGCCTGACCCTAACTTTGCATTTCGGTGGATTGGGACGTACAGGTGTGGAGGGTCAAGAACCCAAAGGACGTCATCCTATCTTTTGAAAAACTCTCCCTCTCGAAGCGTAGTCCATATAAATTTGTTTTTCTTGTATATAAGTTCACGGACTGTATGTATAAAAGGCCTACGGGCCCCTTTGTAACTCACAACACTTTTGGAATTCAAACAACAAGGAGCTCTGCTCCAGCAAAAATAAAACTTAGAAAACAACCTTAGTACTTTGATTTAGAAAGTAAAAACTATGAACCTTAGGAAGCAAGTAAAAGCTTCAAAATTTAGTATTTAGAAAACGTAGACCAGAAACTTAGTTCCGGTAAATCTCGCGCAAAACAAAAATTATTTAGCGCGATTGGGATTTTTCAGTCGGTCCCGATTGCGAATCTTACCGCCCAGCTCTCCCAGCTGTACATCAACGTAACTTTATGGTGCCTCGGGAAACCCGGGAAAAACTTGGATTAAAATCACGGTAAGAAGAAAAACTTTATAAAAACGCGAGAACTCTATAAAAAAAAAAAAAAAAAAACGCGAGAACTTTCGAAAAAATAAATCCATAAGAAAAATGGATAAAACCATAGCATCAAATCAAAACCCACCAACCGGTGGAGGGGCAACCGGTGGCTCAAACGTGCAACCGACGATACCAATAAACTTAACAAACCTAGCAAAAATTAAAAGCGTTAGAACGACCGTGAGAAGCGCGGCAACCAGAATAAAAAACCAATTAAAAACTATGTTAGCCGACGATAAATCGGAATTAGAAGATCTAGAAGATCAATTAGACCTTTTGAAACAAAAGGAAGAATCGCTAAAACTATTAAACGAGAAAATATTAGACATTATGCCCGCGACGGATCAAACGGTCATCGAAGCGGAAGTAGATAAAAATGAACAAATTCAGGACGAAATAACTCTTATGAAATCCAAAGTGAATCGAAGAATTCAAAAACTTCAAGCGGCCTCATCGAGGGCCAGCTCGGTAAGCGGTACGACGATCACCATCCCAACAAACACTACTACCAACGGTTTAAACAACGGTTTAAACCCAACTCTACCATCTGGACACATCACAACGCAGAACGTAGGAGCAGGAGTCATCAGCCCCAACATCCAGCCCAATATCACCGGACCACAGTCGACGTCAAGTACGGCGATCTCTGGTCAAATTTCTGTCAACCAACCCCAAGGAAACAACACCTACAACAATGGCTATAGGACGACTTCGAGACTACCAACGCTGGAAATAACAAAATTCTCCGGCGAGGACTTCACACTATGGCAAGGATTTTGGAGCCGGTTCGAGCTAGCAGTAAGAAATGAAAACTTATCTCCATTAGAAAAATTAACACAATTAGAATCCCATTTAACGGGAGAAGCTAAAAGCTCGCTTAAAGGCCTACACGCTTCGGATTCCAGTTATGCCGAAGCAGTTAGAATTTTAAAAAATAGATACGAGAAAACACGTTTAGTAAAACATACCCACATGGATAGATTACTTAATTTAGATCCTGTGCATGACTCTAATGATGTTAAGTCACTAAGACGTCTTTTTGATACGTGTGAAGTAAATTTAAGAAGCTTGCGTTCTTTGGGGGTAGACACTTCGCTTAGCGGCTATTCGATATGTCCAGCAATTATAAAATGCTTACCAAACGAAATTAGGTTATTATATAGTCTATCAAAAAAGGGGGATGGGGATTGGGACATTGAAGAGTTGTTAAATTTTATTAGGGAACAATTAGAAGGTAGAGAAACGTCCGCTCTCCTCGGTTTAAACAAACAAAAAGCCAAACCAAAACCGTTCAAACCGTCAGACGAGGGTCAAAAATATGCATCAGCCGCTGCTTTACAAACTAACGTTAGATTTAAACAAAATTCCCAACCAATGATAGGCCAAAATAGGGGGTCTTTTTATTGTGTTTTTTGCGAAAATGAAAGTCATTCTAGCTCAAATTGCTATAAGTTTAGTTTAGATGAAAAGAAAAGAATGATTCAAGAACAACATAGGTGCTACATTTGCATAAAATTAGGACATTTAAGTGGTGATTGCCTATCTAGGTACAAAACGTGTAAAATATGCGGCGGTAGACATAACGCTGTCATTTGCCATAAGAATCGGGCCAATCTTAGAACAGTAGATAAACCTAAAGAGTCGCAAAAGGAAAAAACAGAAGGGGGAGTAGCCACAGTGGCTTCCACTCAATTAGACATGGGCTCCGTATTATTGCAAACAGCAAAGGCTACGGCCCACAACCCTGAAAATTTAGATAAAAATTTGGGAGTAAGGATATTGTTAGATGGGGGCGCTCAAGCCACTTTTATAAGGGAAGAAGTTGCCAACCAATTAGAATTGCCAGTGGTGGGAGAACAAACCGTCACTGTTTACAACTTCGCGAACAAAACCCCTAGTGTAAAACCAAGAAAGGTAGTAAAATTGCACGTACAAAGCCTGATAGACCCCAATGAAAAGGTAGAAATAACAGCTGTAGTTTTGCCCTATTTATGCGAGGCTATAACCACCTCTGAGTTTAAAGAAATTGAAAATCTGATGGAAAATAAAAGATTGCCTTTGTGTGACCCTCCCAGCCAGGCGAAAATAGGAGAAACCAACATAGAAATATTAGTGGGCGGAGATTACTACTGGGAAATCGTCACGGGAAAGGTAGAGCGATTCACAAAGAATTTAGTATGCTTAGAAACTAGATTGGGGTGGGTCATTCAAGGCCCTACAAACGCACCCAACATAAAAGTAAACAATGTAGTCAGGGTTGGATTTGTAAATATTGGAAAAACATCTGACATGATGAAATCATTATGGGAATTGGAAGCCTTGGGAATTGATGGGAATCCTCAATTAGAACCTTTACAATCAGACATTATGAAAACATTTAGAGAAAGCACTGAAATAGTTGACGATAGATATCAGGTAAAATTCCCATGGCGGGTAGAGAAAGAGGTTCTGCCCAATAATAAAACCATAGCCACACAAAGGATGAAATCTTTGGTACGAAAATTTAATCAAGATCAAGAACTGTATTCAGACTATAAAAACGTAATAGAGGAACAGTTAGATTTAGGAATAGCTGAACAAGTGCCAGACCCAATGATTAAAGAAAACGAGGTTGGGACATACTACATGCCCCACCAGCCAGTACTCAAAAAGGAACGCGCTACAACCAAATTGAGGGTTGTATTTGACGCCTCTTCCAGTGAAAAGGGACAACCATCCCTAAACGATTGTCTTAGCAGCGGGGCCAATCTGAACCCGGACCTCTTGTTGCTACTCCTCAGATTTAGAAAACATACAATAGCAATCACGGCCGATATAGAAAAGGCCTTTTTACAGGTAGGAGTGGCGGAAGAGGAAAGGGACTCAGTAAGGTTTCTATGGGTCAAAGAGGTTAATGGACAAGTATTGGGAAATGAATTCGTCACACTTAGGATGGCCAGAGTGCCATTTGGCATAACTTCTAGTCCCTTCTTATTGGCGGGAACTATAAAATTTCACATTGAAAAATCTAAAGAGCAAAAACCCCAGGCAGTAGAAGTACTTAACAAGGACTTGTATGTCGATGACCTTACAAGTGGGGAGGATAGTGTCGAGGGGGCGTTGCAACTTTCAAAAGAAGTAGCAACAATCATAAAACAAGCCAACATGAAGCTTAGAAAATGGCAAACAAACTCGAAGGAGCTTAGGGAGCTCTGGAAACAAGAAAACATGTCGGGGGAAAATTGTAGGATACTATTTGAGGGACAAGCAGAACCAGAAAAACAAAAGGTGTTAGGATTAGTGTGGGACCCTAAAACCGACAAATTTTCCTTCGATTTAACGAATCTGGAAGAAATACTCCCAAGCATAAAAGAAAATAAAAGAACAGTACTTAGCATGGTAGCACAGATCTTTGACCCTATGGGGATTTTAGCTCCATATACCATTAGAGCAAAAATGCTACTTCAACTTTTGTGGGTAAACAAGGTCTCTTGGGACGAAACAATAAGTGAGGAACATGGAAGGATGTTTAGAAATTGGTACGGGGAATTGCCCGAAATTAGAAAAATCGCCATCAACAGGTGCTATTTTAAGGAGTCTCCTAAAAATATTTCCAATGTTTCCCTGCATTGTTTCTGTGATGCGAGTTTGAAGGCGTATAGCGCCGTAATTTATGTGCGCTACCTAGTTAACTCAACAGATGTTAGGGTATCAATAGTAACCGCTAAGGCAAGGGTAGCCCCATTGAAGGAATTGAGTCTCCCTAGATTGGAACTGATGGGTTGCGTCATTGGCGCTAGATTAGTAAAGTTTGCAAAAGAAGCCTTTGACCAAACTAATTTAGAAATCTTTATGTGGTCGGATTCGACTATAGCGTTGAGCTGGATTAGGGGTGCTACCGACATTTGGAAACCTTTTGTTTCCAACAGAGTAAAAGAGATACAAAAAATCTCAGAACCAAAAAACTGGCACCACTGTCCAGGTCAACAGAATCCAGCCGACTTGCCCACCAGGGGGTGTAAAATTGATGATTTAGATAAGGGGACATTTTGGTGGGAAGGCCCAAATTGGCTCAAGGGGGAACAAACAAACTGGCCGTTGGGAAAAGATCAAACCGAATCAAAAGAAAATTTAGAAACAGTAGAATGCGAAAAAAGGAAAACAGTTTTAGTCATTAGGTGTGAAGAAAACCCTAGCTTAACCAATTTAATTGAGCTAAAAAACTATAGTAATTTAAACAAGCCTTTGCGGATAACGGCCTGCATTTTTAGATTTTTAGACAAATGTAGAAAAATCCAGATTAAAAGGGGACCCATTGAAGCCAGCGAGCTAACAAGGGCAGAATTTGCCTGGATTAGGGCTACCCAAAAACTAGAATTTGGCGAGGAAATTAAAACCTTAACTGCGGGAAGCTCAATTAAAAACAGTTCAAAAATTGCGACTCTTAGACCAATTTTAGATGACGAAGGAATCATGAGAGTAGGGGGTAGGCTAGATGAATCTAGCATGAGTTACACCGCGAAACACCCTATAGTCTTAGAAAAATCTAGCCAATTAGCAAAGTTGATAATGAGAAAGAGTCACGAGGAAGTGTGCCACTCCGGAACACAAGACACAATAACCCAGGCTCGTGAAAGATATTGGATAATATCAGGCAGGCAATTAGCAAAAACTGTAGTAAAGGGATGTTATCTTTGCAAAAAACACTTAGCAACTGCGGGGGATGCCCCAATGGCAAATTTGCCCAGGGAAAGAATCAGTGAGACCCCCTGTTTTCAAACTTTAGGAGTAGATTTTGCCGGGCCTTTGTTGGTCAAAATTGACGGAAAAATGGAAAAATCATATATTTGTCTATTTACGTGCGCCGTATCACGTGCGGTGCACTTAGAGCTGGTTTCATCATTATCCACTCACGAATTTTTGTTAGCATTCACTCGAATGATATCTAGGAGGGGTATACCACACATTGTATACAGTGACAATGGGAAAACCTTTAAAAAAGCAGATAGAGAGTTGAAGCAAATTTGGAAAACCCTAAAAGACCCTGATGTATTGAATTTTTTTGGTAAAAAAGGCATTGTTTGGAGATTTATCACCGAACGAGCGGCGTGGCATGGGGGGTATTGGGAGAGATTGGTTAGATCTACAAAAACAACCTTAAAGAAAATAATGGGGAAGGCTGCACTAACATACTCTGAAATGGAGACCATGTTAGTGGAAACTGAAGCCGTAATCAATGATCGACCAATAACCTACGTATTTAATGACGTAGGGGAACCCAGTCCCTTGACTCCTTCACACTTACTGTTAGGGAAAAGGGTGACTTGTCTGCCACCACAGAAAACACAAAAAGAAAAAATTCCAACCTCTAGAAATGAAATAACTAAGAAACAAAAATATAGAATAGAATTAACGGAAAAACTTTGGAAGAGGTGGAGAAAAGAATATATTTTAGAATTAAGATCAGCACACCACAGCACATTAAACAAAAATAAAAAAGAGTTAAAAGTAGGAGACGTTGTTCTCATCCATGAGGATAACGTTAAAAAGCATATGTGGAATCTAGGCGTGATAACGCAAATAATAATTGGCAGGGACGGAAAGGTTAGATCGTACATGTTAAAAAATAGTAAAGGAAACGAATTAAGAAGACCTGTCCAATTATTATATTCTTTGGAAGTTAATGATGATGTTAACTGAAAATTATCTTGTATAAAATTGTAAAAAAAAAAAAAAAAAAAATTTTAAAAATTCATTGTTAACTTATTGATTTTGTAACTATATATCAGTGTATTGTTTTTTCTTATTTTAATTTGGAAAGACTACGTCTTTCGGCGGGGAGTGTTGAAAAAAAGGTCAGAGTTCCCCAAAAAATAACCTTAAAGGGTTAAAAATAGAAACTAAAATTCAAAAGAGTTAAAAAACCGCAACAAATCGCCTTTAGAAATAAAACCAAATCATCTATAGAAGAGGCGTGAACGCCTGACCCTAACTTTGCATTTCGGTGGATTGGGACGTACAGGTGTGGAGGGTCAAGAACCCAAAGGACGTCATCCTATCTTTTGAAAAACTCTCCCTCTCGAAGCGTAGTCCATATAAATTTGTTTTTCTTGTATATAAGTTCACGGACTGTATGTATAAAAGGCCTACGGGCCCCTTTGTAACTCACAACACTTTTGGAATTCAAACAACAAGGAGCTCTGCTCCAGCAAAAATAAAACTTAGAAAACAACCTTAGTACTTTGATTTAGAAAGTAAAAACTATGAACCTTAGGAAGCAAGTAAAAGCTTCAAAATTTAGTATTTAGAAAACGTAGACCAGAAACTTAGTTCCGGTAAATCTCGCGCAAAACAAAAATTATTTAGCGCGATTGGGATTTTTCAGTCGGTCCCGATTGCGAATCTTACCGCCCAGCTCTCCCAGCTGTACATCAACGTAACTTTATATATATTCAACACAGTAGCCGCTTTTGGCACCACCACCTCAGAGACTGAAAGAAACGAAACGAATGGATTTACGCGTGTGTGGTTTGAAAAAAAAACGCGTCCAAATTGATTTCCATTGAACGAAAAATTTCTAGAACTGTTGCGTTTAAAAGATAAGTTTCGCGATGGGGAAGAAGATGAAGGGATGAAATAAAAATCTCTCTCTAGTATCTCTTATGGAAAACCCAAAAATAAAGAACGGGGTATACGCTCCCTATATCTTTGAAAGAAAACGCGGTAAATTTCCCACAGGATGCAGAAATCGAAATCAAATATATCTGGCTTCCACATTTTCAAAAAAGAGAATTCCCTCCTGAACAAAATAGGAATCCCTATAAAGTAAAATAAAACACTATCGAAGGAAAGCTTACTCGGGAGCGAATCGACCTATATATTATTTAACTAAAAATCTGTTCGAAGAGACCCGGTGAATTCAATTACATCTCGAAAATACCGGCACAAAGAGTTTGCACGAACACTGAACCTACGAGACTGAAATCCTCGTCTCGGAAAATATCACCGAGATCATCAAAATTCAAAGAGAACCATTTGTTCTCCAATGATCTATGAAGACAACCCTAAAACCGTGGGATGCATGAAATTATTATTTCCTACAAATAATATATAACTGAAACGGATGAAACCCACGCAAAAACTATACGACACTATATGAACTTTGTACCTTACTTAGTTCAAAGGGAATGCGTAAGTAGTTCATATTGGGAAGAAGGGTGAACGTTAGTGTAGCACAGGGACTCCGGCAAAAGAGGTTAGAAAAGACAAATCCGAATGAAACCAAAAGGCAATTAACTCTTACAATTCTTACTATACGTAAGACAACTCGTTAATATAGAGTGAGACTGTGAAGAAACGAAAAGATTTCCGAAACTAAAGCCTTTTATGGACGATTGGACGAATGAGGAAATAAGGTGTACAGAGTGGTACATAGCAAGACGTCAGTAGTCGTCCCAAGCCGCGAAGGACTTAACTTATCGAGGATGAATGAAATGAGTCGAGCCGGAGGCAAGGGTTCCCTCATTTCAATTGAATTCGTTTTGAGGACGTATTGGAATCCTGAGGGGTCCCGAAAAAGACAACAAACCCCTCTCGACCTTATACAAGTACATCTCCCCTTAGTAATTAAGGGCATTTTCTCGCCCTTTCCCGACAACCCTAGATGGGAGTCAACTAGAACTAAGAGAGAGAGAGTCTGCTTAGCCCTAAAATTGTATACCAAATCATTCTCTCTCTCCAGTTCTAGTACGTATATATATATAAGTCCTTTCTGGTCGAGTCATAATGTACGCCACAGTTGTATTACGCCTTGAATACGCGCGTTTTAAGGTCTGTCGCCTTCGGAGTTTTCGAAAGGCGGGTGTGTGGTGTCCGACTGCGCGAGGGCAGAAGACCAACTCGGGAACTCACCAAAGCAAGCCCAACTCTCTCTTCATTCCAAATGGTAAGTCAATGTAAAACAGGCAAATTGTATTAAGGGGCGAACCATCAGCATTGGCGAGCATTAACGTCCGCAGTCGCCTCGCTAATGCGACGGCACTACTCGACTAACGAAGCTTCGCCAAAGGAGAAGCGGAGAAAGAGAGTTTGTAGGCTAGTATATACACGAGCAACGCTGGTGCGAGAGAAAACGCGAGCGCGAAAAGGGCGAGACTGTCACCAGCACTCGGTCGATTGTCGCCAGCACTCGTGGATTGTCGCCTCTTCTACGAAAGATGGAGAGAAACGAATGAGAATGAGAGGCCTGGAGAGAGAAGAGTACAGCTAGAGATCTCGGCTTGCCCTTTTCACCCAAAATTCTTAAAGTTCGTTAGACGAAGTGAAACGTTTCTCGCTCACCAAAGAGAAAAGGTGCACCACTACGAAACGGGAGAAGACTAGTACCAGTTCTTTTTACTTCAACTAATCTACGTCTGTCAAAAGTTATATATAAATATAGCCTCTGCCGCCGCCCGCAGTTGTCTTTTGTTCAAGCTGGCCCCTTTCAACTCGATGTAAAACATCAAAATGGGGAGAATAGAGGGTGTTAGGAAATAATATCCCTTTATTAGATAATAGAACGAAGGGCCAAGATCTCTTCTACAATATCAAATCCCCGCCAACGCGCTACCCTATTTTCTGTTTTCATTTGCCCCCTCGAAAATATCCATTTCAATCCCTAGTCCAGAAACAACTGCTGTTGCCAATAGTGGGTATCGATTACCGAACTATAGGAGTAAGATCCATTAAGATCCTATCATAATGCTCCAAAGAACCGAGAGATTAATTTCGTCCAACGGTTTACTATGAGGAGAGGAAAGACAACGAAGAACGGGAATAGGGTTCATCTCCCCAGCCCCCTCCCCCTCCCCTAGTCTTATGGGTTGTTAAGACTGTATCCTATAATGGTGTATCAGTCTTAAGCTAACAAGATTGGTACACCAACAGTGAAGCCCTTATTTCTTGTTGTAAATGCCTAACTAAAATTAACCTATGTTTCTTTACCGAAACCTCGGATTCAACTTTGTAAAATGTACTTGAAGATAATGGCAAAGGCTTAACAATTTCGTTCAACGCGTCAACTAAACAAGTCTGGAACCTTAAGCCTTGTCAGGTTTTAAAAAGAGCTGGGAAGAAAAAATAAAAACTCAGAAGGAAGAGCGAAAAACGGTGCCTAGTGTAAAAGGGCAATAAAACAGTTGATTAACAATCAAACTTCGAGACAGACGCCGCTTTTCTGTTTTTGTTAACACATGGAACGAAAAACGGGAATGAAACCGTCAAAAACCACAGCGAGTAAAACAAAAAAAAAAAAAAGGTGGAAACTTCCCCGAGTCCGTAAGAATCGCAACAGAAAAAAAAAAAAATAATATCCAGAAAAGAAAACAAAGCCGATATCGAAAAGAGGGTTCGACAGATAATTTCCTTTTCGCCTTTTTTTTTGGGCCCCAAAAAACTCTTCCCCATCTTTAAGAGAAGAGAAAAGAAGAGAGTTGGAGAAAAAGAAGAAGAAAAGCAATTTAAAGAAGCTATAAATAGAAAAATTATCGTAAAAACTGGCGCGAATCGTTAATGTTTTGTTTTACACCCTCTCTCACGATCTCTTCTATAGCTTTGCCAGGAAAAACCGCAAATTTATAGTCCTCTTATGATGGCGAAAAATAACTAAATCCCAAATAAGGGAACTGAGGAAAAACTAGAAAATATAGGGTGATAAATTAAGCGCCCTTTCGTTCCAGATGGAAGGGTTAAGCGCTTGGGAATAATAATCAACTGGGTCTGATCATGCCTCTGGAATTATTCAAATTATTTCACAACTTCTCTATAAAACCAGAAAAATATTAAAAACATATATTTTTTTCGATATTTTTAATGGCAATGTGCCTCGGGGAATATTTTTATCCCTGCAAAAAAACATCCCATTAAATTTTAAGGTAATGGAGAAAGACGCTTAATACGTTATCGCCACTAAGGTTTCGTGTAAAAGGATGGAGTGTTATGAAGAGATCGAGGAGAGAGAGAGAAAGATGGAAAGCTTTCGTTAAGTCCTTTCGGTTTTGCAAACAGATCTCGCAAGCTGACGGCAATCGCATTTGGACGCTTTTCCACATTAGCGTCCGTCGGGTGCTGATAACAAAATTAGCGAACCATACTCGAATCCCGAAAGAGATTCGATCGGAAAGCCACGTCAGGATCGAGAACATTATTAATTTACTCATGAAAATAAAAGCTTGGCCCATTAAGGAAGAAGGTACATTATATTACAATTTTTTCATAACAAATACTTCAATACTTCTCAACTACAGTCAATTTTCAACTTGTACTTAAAAACTTTAAAACTATTTTAATAAGAATTAAATTAATTAACTGAATATTCAAGGTAGAAGTTAATCTATTCTCGCAAGCCAGAACTCAACCTGTATATTGAGAAAGCGGGTTAGCGGCTGCAGGATAAACGAAAAATGCCAATCACCCGAAGGATTTTGGGAAAAGGCGAAACGGAAAAAGGCGAAGAGAACTAACTCCGACCCTTAGGGGCTACTATTAATTAAGGGCTATGACGTCCTTCTTGGAAAACCTTCAACTAATTGTGTTTTTCATACAGTTCCCTCGACTTAAGCCTAACGCCCTTTTCCTCTCCCTTAAACACGCGAACATTTAGAGAAGAGATCTTACAGGGGCAAACAAGCTCTATATTATGGAATTCTAAAACAACTCTATTCCTTCTCGTGCAGCTACAAATGCAACGAAATAGAGGTATTATCAAAAGTACATACAATAGGGAGAAGTGTACAGCACAAAGCGCGGGGTAATTGTAACATGATTCTTCCTAACATCCCTTAACATTTATTATAGCAAGGGTACTAAACCGAATCACATACACGATAAATAGTTCCCTCATCATTTCTCTATTAGCGATTAACTATTTGCCAAGGCGCATGCGCTTGTGGATTTTTGTCCCACGTCAAGACAATCAAAGTTCGTTGGTTGATTGCTGAGGATTTAGCACCAAACAGTTTTAGAATTCACCCTGCAGGGTGCGATGCCCATCTGAAGTTTGATGAGCATGCAGGAGAGCAAACAAAAAGGGTGAATCTGGGAAGAATCATGTTACATAACTAAAGTATTAAATGGATACAGAGTGTCATCCTTCTTCTATTATCCCCTTCTGGTATTATTCATATATTTTCGGCAATGGATCACATAAAATTATTTTGTCTAAGGATTAAAATTAGAATTGAAATAAAAAAAATGCACGCGACTTATATGTTATCATTCATTTATATTAATACGGGTGTTTTACCTTCCCTTCAAAACAGAGGGGTGTTACGCAACGAACGTCTAGTACGGTTCGTATAAAACATAAATGACAGCTATTCAATAAATACAAATGTAATATGTAGTAATGGGGAGGGGGAAAGAGGATGGTATAAAAAGATGGTCAATTTTTAATCGAGTCCGGCTGCGTATTACGCCGTGTGGACGCGTGCCGCATTTAGCAAGGCATCGAAAGTCGACCGGTGCCATGGCCTAGCGTCCGTTATCGCTCCCACCGACGCCCGCGCGCTGTTATAGCTCGGATTAATCAATATCGGAAGCTACGTTCCTCTTAATCTAAATTGATTATCACGGGACCGACAGAATGAGAGAGAGAGAGAGAGAGAGAGAGAGAGAGAGACATTGAAAGAGAGAGTAAGGATCGCCAAGAGGAAAGAGAGAGTAAGGATCGCCAAGAGGAAACGAACGAACGTTCCTCGCTCCATTTATATACGTTCGTATAATAGATAGTCTAATAATTACTCCCCTAAAAAGAATCCAGCCTATTGCCAGAAGTACACTTAGTAACTAAAAGTTGCGATAAGTTATCCTTCAATATTTGCCAAACACGAGAAATATTAAAAAAAAAGTTATCCTATATTATAAAATGATTAGCATTTAATTTGTCTAAAGTTCCAGTCTGGGAAATAAGGATATTTTTTAAACTATAGTCCTTGGGACCAGTGACCCCTTAGTGTCCTAAATAATAAACTGGTCTCCGGAGTGGTCCCAGCCTTTGTTCTCCAATAGATTTGCAATTAATAAACTGGTCCCGAGGACCAGTAACCCCCACTTTTTGAATTAAAAAACTAGTCCAAGCAATTAATAAACTGGTTTTGGACCAGAGAAAGTGTGCTATTTCCCAGACTGGGTTCAAACATTGATTTAGTGGCGTCTGCTAAATCGAACCTCTTACCTCTCTCAGCTTGTGAGAATTCAACCAATACCGTAAGGGTAAGAGGTGCGGGCTAGCAGACGCCGACTAAACCAATGGCGGAACATTAGTCATCGCTTTTAAGACTAATTAAATGCAAATTATATCGTAATAAGAGATCAATTATTTTTTCAGTACTAGAAAAAGTTCGTTCTTATACAATGTTATGTTATGTTATCTGAACTTTTTCTTTCATGAAATATTTTGATGTGTGATATTTCAAAGAAGAAATATTTCGGCAATCGGAATACAAAAACTAAGGATTGCGAAAATAAAATGTCTATTTTCCTACAGTTATTCCCAATCGCTAACTGTAAATGTATAACATCACATGGTTGATAAAAATAAAGCACTCCTTTTTCCTTCCCGGAGGTCGTGTAAAAATTTTGCTTTACTCTCACTCTATCGAAAGGAAATGAGCACGAAAATTAAAAAGTAAGTTGTTAAAGTTCCTGATAAGCCAAGGTCTTTTCTATACACTGATGGCCTACGATTTGGGCTAATTTTTCAAGTTCAGAGTGTACCACGACTAAAACTAAAAAGGATTAGAAATTTTACGGGTTTAACGCTTTAAACCGTAGTCAATTTTCATCCTTGGAAATACTGTGGCTGTACAGCGCGCGAGAAAGAATCCAGATGCAAGGGGTAAAGCCAATGGAAAAGCGGAGTTTATGAGAGGGAGGAGGAAAGAGGGAAGAGAAAAAAATCCTCGCAGTCCTTTCCTGTATGAAGATTAACGAGCTTAACGGATGAGGATTCCGGAAATGATCAATTTAAAGGGGTTTCCCTGGAAATATTTCCCTCCCTTTAATACGAACCAAACCTTCGGGTTTGACTTGGCCTTTTTCCCATCTATAGCTTATATCTTACGGGGCAGGATTTGACCCCAAGATGTTTCCTTGATTAAAGATCCAACACCCCGTGGCTCGTGGTATACGCCATGTTATTTAAGTGTAAAATTAATCGCGCCAATTTGCGCGCGCGACAAAAAAGGGCGGGAAATTTCAATCACCGAGCACGTGTATAAAAACCGAGATTAAAACGGACAAACGGTTAATCTCTTCAAAATACTGTCGCGGGAAAGAAATTAGGGTTTAAATTCAAACCTTAAAACGGAAGACCAAAGGAAACGCTAAAAGTTTTATCGGCGGAAATTCGAAAACACATTACCATTTAAACGATTCTAAAACAATGGGGTGATGATTGAGAAAAAGAGAGAAAATCCGACGGTTCTCTCTTATCGAAAGAAACGACTGTTTTAATCGTGGTAAATTGAAGGTAATCGGAGGCGCGCGGGTACGGGTACTTAATAGGAAGTTCAATTAACACCCGCGTAGACCACACTCTTGCAAATTATAGGACGCGTAGAAAGGTTTCCTTTTCTTCCTTCACCCCCATCTCCGATTAGGTCCGAATAACATAATCATTCTGATTGGCATGAGAAACGCCCAACTTCGTGTGAACTAGTTACATAATCACCTTATATAACAACCATCCGTAAATTTAGAAATGAAAAGATGTTACGTATAGAGCTCGTGCAAACATATCCTTTGAATTTTCAGGTTTCAACATCTAACCTCGCGAGAACTCGAGTTAAAAAACACCAAAAGTCAAAGGAATAAACCAAGAAGCGATATCTAGTTTACTAGGGAGAAGGTATAAATTCGCCACATTTATAGCTTTATCTCCAGTCCAAACGTAGGTCCGGAGTTAATCCCTGCCTCTAAATTACAACCAGCATCTCATTGGTTCTTGAAAACTCACGTCAGCGCGACGCGAATGACGAAAATTACGTATTTTCCGACTGAGGAGAGGCGAAATAGCCGGCCTCCTTTTACGTCCCCCCCCCTTGTATTTTGAAAGGGGGACTAGGACAATGGAGCGCGAATACTTAGGCATCTTAAACCTTCTCCCTAGTAAAATAAACATCGCTTCTTGAACAAACTAAGGATGCCTCTCGTCTCCTCCATCTTATAGCAGCAAGTTTCCGACTTTTTTTCTTCGCTTGAGTATACAAGTTTTGGCCTCGTCAAACTTTATAACTTTTTCGAAAAGCACCTAGCGTGTAATTATACGATGTCTTTTATGTTTCAGGGAGCGTTACTTCTTACGCTTCTTTTTTCTCCAGCGAGGGTGCTGGTGGTGTTCTTTTTCTTAGACCTAAACAAAATCGATATAGCTTAAGCGCTTTTATTTAAGCGGCTGTCAGCGCTAAGGGCCGATCAGAGTTGTCGTCGTCGCTATAGCTAGTAACTACTCTCTCCCTCTAAACGTTAAGTAGCGCTAGATCTAACACGCCATCGGCTACAGCTTTTCGGAGTCTTTTCTTCTGGGAAGTAATTTTGGCGATTATTCTACGCGGGCCTTTTTTCTCCCTCCCTCTTTCGTTTTAGGAGTGTAAGGGGTAGCTTCGTAGATACGAAAAAGAAACAAGAACGGTGTCGCGATTTCCAATGCAAAAGAGATCGAGTCTTAAACATCCGATGTCCCCCATACTACTACTCACCGAAGCTTGTCTACTTAAGTAGATGGGAAGAAGCTAGTCGTGTATCGGACAAGAGGGAATCTATTAGACTCACGGACACCCCAAAATATCGGGTGTGACACGAGTTTAACCTTCTAGTATGTTGGAATACAACTTTTAGCGCCTAAATTTGGCTAAAAACTATTAGATCTGTTAGAGAGCAGCTTTCTAAACGATGATCGGTACAAATACCGACACTAAATTAACGGGGTCTCATCAATTTCTGAGAAAGCACGGGCTGGTTTCAAAATTTTTCACTGCCTAAAAATTCACTAAACCAATTAAGAAGGAATCTCGCAATACATCCGTTCGGAAAGTTTGATCAAATTACCAAAAACGCTTACGAAAAAAAAAACCCTTGAAATAATTTCGCAGAAGTTTTGATGTTTATTTAAATGCACGTGGGTAACGTGACCCCTTCAGTTAACGACCATCTTGATATAGGGAACAAAGAAGACTGAAATGAGAGTATGGCGCATAAAGCAGATTTCTTAACTGTGATCGGCTCAAATACCTATACTAAATTAAGAGATATCATCAAATTCTGAGGAAGCCCGGGCAAGTTTAAAATTTGTCACTAATTAAAAATTCACTAAATCAATTAAGAAGGAATCTCGCAATACATCCTCTCGGAAGGTTTGATCATATTACCCAAAAAGCTTAGGAAAAAAAAGAAAAACATTGAAATAATTTCGCAGAAGTTTTGATGTTTATTTAAATACACGTAGTAACGTGACCCCTTCAGTTAACGACCATCTTGATATAGGGAACAAAAGAGGACTGAAATGAGAGTATGGGGCTTAAAAACGAAACGAAACGTCTTAGCGAAAAGCGCTTTTTTCCCCCTTTATCCCGACTACTTTCGCGTCTTAGCCTTTTGACTCTAATAGCAATAGCCGCTAGTATTCTGGGAGAAAAAAAGAACTAGCCCTTTATTTTTATTTCTTATAGTTTCTGTTAGCCGTTTTCGTCTAAGTTGTTAGGGAGAGCGGGAGACGAAACTGCAATAAGAAACTGACCAGTACCATGGCGCCCAATAAGAAACCCTGAACGAGTCTTATAAGTGACTGCTACATCTAAAAAGGGACCAGAATCGACACTTTATACCTTAACCAAAGCCGGTTAAAATTAGCAGTGAATCTTTATTAGCAGAAGTATATAATACTTCTCTTTTGAGAGAAGTGTACCACGAAGCGGGGTAATTGTGGGTGGACGAACAAGTGATGAAACTGGGGCATCTTGGAAGACCTCGCTATTAAAATTCCACATCTACATAAAATCTAGTCCTTTTAGATATAGGGTCCTTGCTGAACCGCTGTAGAGAGACAATCCTGTGTGATAATTTTTTTTCTTTTCTTTTTTAGGGCGGGAAAAAAATTTCCGCGGGTGGAAATGAGAAAAAAGCGAGTTATAAGAAATAGAATGAGAAGAATCTACCCTCGCGCCAGTTACGGGGGCTTTGCCGAGAGACACTAGGCTACACGGGGCATGTGCAACCATTACTATAAGAAGGGGCTATTGGATCCGGGAGAGTCTCGCGACTATGTTCCGGACGTGGTCCTCACGCCAAATGATAGTCGATTCGAGTTTCCTTTTCGCGCCATACACCAGGAAAAAGAACATTTTTGTTTTTTTTTTTTTGTCTTTTTATTTGTCGCGAAACGTGGACCAACTACAGCCGGCTCCATTTTACGTTGTTCCAGCCATTTCTTTAAAGAGTATAGCTATAGCTTATTGCCTTGCCAAGATAGAAGACCGCAGCCATATTCGCCTGCGAACAACAAACACTGTCGAAAGTAAACTCAACGTCCCATTTCGCAAGTATTACGAGTTTGCCCTTCATTCAATAGGTGTGACGCGAATGGAATCCATACTCGTTACCAGATAGACGGATGACGGAGAGTTCCTGGCCCTTGCTAAGCCTATTAGGGGTTTTCTTTTTGGCAGGGGATGATTTCCTAGATTTTAGGCGATCTTGTTACTTTTCCTATCGAGTTGCCCGCAATATTAAGATGATGCTATAGGTTTACCCGAAAGACGTTGATTAACTCGAAGATATTAAACAATACCTAGTTTTTCTCTAAATTCTGAATCGTCATCCTTAGCTACTAACATCAATTTATGCTAAAAATTCATTTACCGAAATTGAATAAAGATGGAGATCATGAGTACTTTTTATTACACTTTGTGGTAATCTACTTCTAAAAGAATGCCTGCTTCCCAAACCGACTTATACATAAAGAAACAAGAAACCCTTTTCTCGCAACCGGGTTATGTGACCTAAAATTCGTAGGTTTCAATCCATAACAAAATAGAGGTTGTAAAGGAAAAGCTGAAGTCGGATACGAAGAAAAGGTTATGAAAGAAAAAGAATGTCATACACGAGGTCATGAAGAAAGCCCAAGAAAGGAAAAATGTATGTCTACACAATAAAACTGAACTATAAAATGGAACTAACCCATGTTGGTATTTCATGCAGTATAGAAAAGTTAACAATGAAAGTGGAATATTCAATAAACCACACGTAGGAAAAAATATATTATTTTAACTAGTAATGAAATTAAGTAATACCCTTCGGATTCCACTTTCCATCTTGACACCTTTGACTTTTAGAGCAGAGATCAGTGAACCTTTTCGATTTATGAATAAAACACACGATAGCCGAGCTTCAAAAATAATTAATGCAGTTACCAGACTGTTTAAAAAGCGCTGTATAAATATTGAAACCTTGTATGAATAGAAATTTAGGTTTTTCAGGAGAAAGAGCTCATATTGACTACTGGTTTATCGAACAAAAATTGATAATGAGAACATTTCCGCTACTTATCAATACATCTAACGATGAAATGTGAACAAACTCAACATCGACCTATATATAATGGTACAAAACATCGGTAATAAAGGCTTTTCAAAATATTTAGGTTAACGGTTGGGTGGAAATAAACAGTCAAATCCACTTCCGTATTTTTGTAGATTTGTAGACATCGAGTAAACACATATTTTTAAAACAAGACCATGTTTAAAGTACTATAAAATATACGATTTTAAGTGGATACTTGGAGTGGTGCACTCAAACACGTATCACGGGAAGCAATTAAAGATACCTGGGAAGAAAGATTATTTTTCATTTCATCCTTTTATATTTGATAAGAACAAAATTAAACCAGAGACACAAAATACAATAATTGGAGTTAAAGCCATCGAGCAAAGACATTTTTAAAACAAGAACATGCTTAATTTATTATTAAATACACGATTTAGAGTGGATGCTAGGAGTAGAACTCTCAAACACGTATCACGGGAAGCAATTAAAGGTTCTTGGGAAGAATTATACTTTTTCATCTCATCCTTTTATATTTGATAAAAACAAAATTAGAACAGAGACACAAGATACGATAATTGACGAAGGTAAATAAAAGATTACAATGTGTCGAGTCAATCGTGATTAGCGGAATTTTCAAATAAACAACGATTATAGTATAGACTATAGAAGTTCCAAAATGACCCTCGACGAAGTTGAAAACTCATGAAGGACTGACTAAAGATCGATATTCCTTCAATAAAAATGAAATCAGTAGAGAGATTTCGGATTAAGAATATATATAATGGAAAATTAATCAATGAAGAGGAAAAATGTGTAGCAAAGGGTTAGAAGAATCTCATCTTCTTTCGCTGGCAGTCTCGGTTATATTCTTGGAAGGGACGTAATACATCATAGAGTGAAGGGTTATTTCATTCCTTATAAGATGGAAAACGAGTATAGAGACGAAGGGAACCAAACAACAACTGCCTGCCGGATTACTGTCGCTCCAAAGAAGGGATGGAGGACGTCAAGAGAAAGAGAAAAGATTAACTCGCTTGGCCGATAACCCATCGAGTAGAAATAAGCGCGGCGGCGGCAGTGAAGCCGAGAGTGAGATCGGGGTATCACCGCGTCCTGGGAGGAAATCGGGGTAAAGAATGGAAAAAGAGGATCTAAAGAGTTCAGAGGGTAAGGTGTGTATATATAGACAGAAGTGAGATGAGACCAGAAGTATTGAGTTAACCAAATTCTTCAGTCGGCGAAAGTGAATATTGTTGATAATACACCAACGGTTGGCCCTCTGGTGGCGGTTTCAGAATTTCCCCTCCAAAACGTGAGACGCCCGCGGTGGTAGACGACCGAACTAGATTCAAGCACCCGTGTCCGTATTTCGCGGCTTTAGGTTGAGGGGAAGGGGATAGGAAATGTTTTTGGAACTCGACCAATTTTTTGTCAGTAGTGTAGGCGCGTGGGAAGCGGCTTAAAATCCTCAAATTTGTTCCCTAGTGCCAGGATCTACTATCAATGCTAGAGCCCTTCACTTCTAGTCTCATCTCACTTCTGATATAGAGAAGATGAAGGTGGGAGAATGTGATTGGCTGAGCTTGAGAGAAAATCGTGCCTCTTTCCCCAAGGATGGTTTCCTTCTGGAGGATGAAGAAAAAGGTGAAATGATTGGGATGAAAAGAGGACGAATTTATTGCGAAATAAGAAACATATACGCGGAGAAAAAAACCTCTTTCGCAAGACCAAAAAGAAAGAAAGGAATCTGCCAAACAAAAGGAAGCCGGGAACCCAGGAACCCAAAAACCCAGGAATAATTCGAAACTACAATTACCTGGGACCAGGCGTCCCAATAAGACTAACTTGGACTTGAGAATAGAAAAGAAAAAATAAGAAGGTTGTTTTCGTTCGATTTAGTGGACGGCCCTCATTAACCGAACTTATTATCTTCATTAAAGGAAAAGGATTTATTAAAAACAAAGTGCTTCCCAGAAGTACTGAACTTCAGACTCGTTATTTTTAAATATCAACCGCTTCAAGGTATCGCGATTACTTTAACTTAGGCCACTTTTTCAAATTAACAACAAAGGTTTCGAAATTTCCTTGAAAAGAAATCCTGTTCCAAAAAAAAAAATATAAGGCGAAACTCAAGGTGGAAAATACTTTGCGCAAAAAGTGTATTTTAATACATTTTGCTTTCCTAGACTAATGTAGCTTATATTAAAGTTTACCAAGAAAAAAAATTAACACTTCTTCACTATTTGGAGTAGAACTAAAACGTGAATTTGTCAGAGGAAGAAGTAGATCTTTAAAGAACACGAGCAACTGAGCAAAAACATGAGAATCGGAGCTAGGGTTACAGCTGCTCAAAGAACGGAGAAAGCATAAATACCATCATGGAACGAATATTTTTGTCAAAATATTTTTTCATAATTAGGGGTTTCTCATAAATTGGTTTTACTATTACTAGTGTCGTTAGGTTTTAGAAATAATTCAATTAATTAATGCATTTTATTTTTTCATAATATTTGTTTGTAATTCACTTAAAACTAAGTCAACAAATTAGTATATAGACAAATTTTTAAAGCAACGCAAACGATTGTAAGTAGTCGACGGCCTAAAGAGGGGGGTAATAAAAATCGAGGCAGTCAATCCCAATTCTTTTTCTAACCCTAACTCGAGCAGATTTATGTAGATATATTTCTGATAACTATGGGGAGAAGATTAATTCCGTTTAAATACGTAGAAAGACGCGAGGAGAGAGAGATAACGAAAAGATAATGAAACGAAGTCGAATAATGACGCCGGGAGCATTTTCGTTAGGAATTAAGGAATGAGGTGTGCCGGCGAAAAAATTTGAGCTAATTCTCTCCGCTCACCTTTATTACGAATATAATTAATCGACTAGATCCTAAATTCGTTCTCGATTTGCACGATTCGAGGTTTGCGCTAAAACCTTAAGACCTTTCGCGCCTTAAGCGTTTTAGATATTAAATAAATATAAAGCGCCGCTATACCTTTAAATTTATCGTTAATATTTGGCCAAATCAGATTTATACCAAAAAATAAAGAAAGCATAATTTATACATTAAATTTTACCGAAGTATTATTTTAAATTTTACGACCGCGGAAAGTTAAAATTTATACAATCAGGAAAGATCTTCCGCAACTAAGGTAGAGGAGAGCGAAGTTTAAAATTTATTGACACAGAATTCCCAGAGTTCTTAATCGTTGTTTCTAGAGATTTCGTTGGGAGCATCGTTAAAACTTTGAGTGATATACAAGACTCGAGGATATAAGGTTAGGTCAAGAAGCGATATCTAGGTATAAGATGCCTAAGTATTCGCGCGCCATAGTCCCAGTCCACCCTTCCAAAATTCAAGGGGGGACGTAAAAGAAGGCCGGGTTATTTCGCCTCTCCTCAGTCGGAAAATATAAGTAATTTTCGTCATTCGCGTTTCGCTGACGTGAGTTTTCAAGAACCAATGAGATGCTGGCTGGTTTTAATTTAGAGGCGGCGGGGATTAACTCCGGACCTACTATAAGTTTGGACTGGAGATAAAGCTTGAAATGTGGCGTATTTAGACCTTCTCCCTAGTAAACTAGATATCGCTTCTTGGTTAGGTTTCAAGGCGAAGAGATATTTTGTGTTTCGAGAAAAATAAGGATTAACAAACAGACAGTTTCTCGTCCGCGCTAAGGGAGTCCAGGGATACGCCGCCTCGAAGAGGGTAATCGTATAACGAGTGTCTGAATAAAAGAGTGACCTAGATGCGATGGCCAGTGTTTGTGGAAAAGCTATATATATATATATATACGCGTACATAAGGGGAAATAGGCGTATACGTGTGCTCGCGTCAAAACAATACAAGCCATCAGTGCGCAACTCTACGTTCTTCTCTGGTCATCTTTTGTATAATCGCCGCGGCTTCGGGTCCATAACCAAAGCGCCCATCTTAGATCGACAAATCTGGCGAGCAAGTATTGAAGACTAGAGAAGAAATACAATAGGCGAAAACGTAAAAATTTGGAAAATTCGCTAATCCTTTGTTTTTGAATATTGAAATTACACGTTCTTTAACAATTAGTAATGTCACTTGGTTAGTGAACAGGCTTTTATAATTTTAGACAAATCAGGTCCGAGGATCATGAGGTCTGTTCAAGAAATATCTAAGGTAATAATGAATTTATGGAAAATTTAGTTATAGCAAGTAAATTCAACTTTAATGCCATGACACTTTACTAATTTTAACTTTTATCACACGATTGCCTAATTCTCTTTTCTTGTTAAGGAAAAATTCGTATCTATCTTTTCTGGCGAGGGCGAGGAGCTGGCTGGCAAGTTTTCTCCGTCAGCGGCGCCCTTCCGCGACGACTAAGACAATCTAGAATCGAACGCGGGATGGGAAAGAGAGTAAAATACGAAGAGAACTATAGCTCGCGCCATCAAAAGATAGGGTGGAAGGATGAAAGAGGGAGGGAGGGCCCGTAAGCCATCCGAGGCTAAGATATAGCGTTAGGTCGATAAAGCCGGGAGGACTATACTAATGGCATCCCAGAGGTGAGCCTCCAGGAATTAGAAGGTTTGTTTACCGTATGAGGCTAGCCATCTTAGGATATATAGATAGATATACATCGAGTAAGAGCTTGGGAGAAAGAGGAAGCTAGACCAAAAGAAGGAGTTACCTAAGGTGAGAGGCGGTAAGGGGGGGAGGTTCCTCTCGAGGGAACCGCGAACGAGATATAGTTTCCATTCTGACTTTCCGCAACGTCGCTCGAAACAACAAGCTTTTCGGCAGCCACTTTCGCCGTGTTAACTTTACCCCCTCAACCCTTACGAGAAAAGAATATTCCGCCCAAATCTTTCAAGGCATATATCGCGCGCGTTACTAAATATATTGTAACTTATACACGTAGGTATAATAGCTCTTGAAAAACTAAGTTCTCGCGGGTTTCTGAAACACGTTTCTTGGCCAGGAGGAGAGGAAGATACTTTCAACACCGCGCCATTAGCTTATCGTTATAAACGCTGCCGGGTTAAGGAAGAGACGAAGGAAAGCCAAGAAGATGAAGCTTGCCTGTCCCTGCCTCTAGGCATCATTGACATCTTGATAAAAATGAAGGGGGGTGGGATAAGAACAGGGAAAGAAAAACGCCCCAAGGGGTGGGGGAAATACAAAACTTAAACAAACTGAATTAAAAGAAATGAAAGTTTTAAGTAAAAATTATTTTATTCATTAAATATGTAAAATAATTTAAAATTTTGAATTATTTTAGCATTAAGAATGTTTGAAGGGAAAGCAAACATACAGGCTGAAACAACCCCAGGCATTCTCTACCGACCCCTGTAGAAATGTTTATCATGCTACACACCAATGCTAAAGGAAAAGGTAGCTTCCGGGGGCAAGCAAAGTTAGATTTTTTTTTAATGTTTTTAAGCTATTTAAAAAAAAATTAAAGGCGTCTGAGCGGAAAAACAGCGTGGAATAAATATGAAAAAAAAATAAAATATTCGAAACACCTTGCGGATATATTTCTTCTTCCGTTTTCTTTTTTTTAAATTCTTTTATTTTAACGTTATATAAAATAACCTAGTCGGATCTATTCTGGAAAAAGTTTGATTTATCGTTCGTCTTTTCATTCAATTTGATGTCAGGCCAGAAAGCGAGACGGTATGTACAGAGAGGAGAGTATGCCACGCAGCACCACCCTCATAGCCATAAATTCCCCTATCAGGAGAAATTCCAAAAGTGTACCAACTAGGGGTGTAAAAAAAAAACAACCTACCCATGTCTCAACGTTTGCCGTTCATATTTTTACCGAAAAATAAAAAATATATATATATACAAGAAATAAAAAACGGAAATAGCCAACAGAATTTAAGGCTCTTATATTTGTGTCAAAGATTTATATAGGGGAAAAAAGTATGGGGAAAGTAGGGAAAATCCCAATCTCTATAAGGGGAGAGGAGGATGGGGGGAAAAAAGAAACTGGCATCTTTTTTCTACGGAGATTTACTTTCCCGGAGAGTTTTATATAAATGATTTGAATAAACGACTTTAAAATAGAATTGGGAAAATGCGTGGGGAGGGAATGGAAACTGCGCTTAGAAAGGATAAATAAAAAGAAAGTTGAGAGGTTGGAATTTGGGAGGAAGATGAAAAAGAGGAATAGACGCAGCGTGGGGATGCCGCTATATAGTTGTAGAAATCCGTTGGAATTGGGCCTTATACTTCCTATTAAAAGGAAAAGAAAGAAAGAAGAAAAGGTAAAAAGAGCCAAATAAAAATAAAAGGGAATAAAAAAGAACGCTAGAGGTTAGGGATGCTGCGGATGAAGATGAAGATGGGAAAACTCGATTCCCCCCCTTTCTCCCAAGAGTGAGCTTGTTAGCCGGGAATTACAAAAGGAAGCCCGTCTTTATCCCTCAACCATGATTCTCCCATTCTCGATCCATTGCCTTCCAAAGATCTCTAAGCCTAATGCCCATCCCTGGATAGTTACTAACGTTCCTTCAAATTTGGGAAAATAACGGGTTAGGCTTAGCTCGCCAACTTCGCAACAAAACAAACATTGCCTAAATACGTTGGTAATTTCAAAGGATTTTAACTCCTTGGACAATGCGAAATATATTACAAAATATTTCACATTTTGAGAGTCTGAATTATCGATTTTTCTATTAAAAGATTGGATCATTTTGCGGAAACTGAATTAACTACGGAGGAAGCTGTCTCGAAAATTTGTCAAAATAAAGAGATTTTCTTGGTATAGGGGGAAATGGAAAGGAAAGAGACTTAGAAAAATCGCCTATTCCGTTTTTCCAAGAATTGTTTTTCTCTTTTCGGAGAAGGAAGAATGACGGGCGAGAATAACGTAACGATTTTCAAAGATGACAGCCATTTTTGTCCAATTTATCAAATCACAGCTCCACGTTTTGAAAATTCTATAAGAAGCCATCTTTATGGTGAGTCAGTACCATTATCAAGGTCACGGACGAAAAATATCTAGAAAAATTTGAATTTGCGTCTCAAACCAAACTCGGAAAAAAGTAAAGGGGTAAAAGGATTCTAAAAGAAAAACACATCACTATTTTTGGATACCTTGAACCTTAATATCAGAAAGGGATAATAGAAGAAGGATGACACTCTGTATCCTCTTAATTCTTTAATTATGTAACTTCAGTCTTCCCAGGCTCACCCTTTTAGTTTGCTATCCCGCTCATCAAACTACAAATGGGCATCGTACAGTAAGGTGAATTCTATAATTTTTTGGCACTAAATCCAAAGCAATCATCCCACAAACCTCGTCTTGAAGTGGGACAAAAATGCACAAGCGCGTCTTGCCAAATATTTAAACGCTAATAGAGTAATGATGAGGGAACTATTTATTGCGTATGTGATTCGTTTTAGTAACCTTGCTTTAAATGTTCCGATGTTGGGAAGAGTGACGTTACACTTACCCCGCTTTGTGGTACACTTCTCTCTCGGAGAGAAGTATTATATACTTCTGTTAATATCTCTTTCAATTTTGTAAATCCCTTTAACGAATTTTCAGAAAGATTAGTGTGAGAAAATCAGACTAGGAAAAAATGCCACTTCATTAAAGTCTTAACGAGAAATTTCCAATTTATCATTAAGAGTTGTACTTCGACCTTGATTCATTTCGATAAGGACGATACTTCACAGACAAAGGCGGCCTAATTAAAAGTTATTTAACTAAACTAGACTATTGTAAGCCTAGATTAAATCGAAGGATTGCGAAAGACCTCTTTTAAAAGCTTCCGTCTTTCAAAATGAAACTCATTAAATATCATTTAATTAGATGTAAGGGCTTTGTCTAAAAATATAATTTTTATTATTGTTACTCGAGAACTATTGTCGGTAGCTTATTAGAGGCTTCTAAGAATTTACAGAATAATGAATTTTCTTACATAAGCTGCTTAGTTTTTAGCCGATTAGTTTTACCAAAATCAAAGCCAAGATCTTTACTTATTTATTCTTCCAAAATTCCAGTTAAAACTAGGAAGTTTCCGGCTTTTTATATCTTTTTAAAATAATGAACTTCAGCAAAGAAACAAAAATAGCAATAATAATAATTTCGAATGAAATGCAAAAAATTTGAGATTTAAAGAATAACTTTCCGTTTGCCATTGAAAAAAAAAATAACCGGTTCACCGTCAATAAAATATCAACGTTCTTGAATGGAAAACATGTAAAATTCAACGATGGAAAAACATAAATATTGAAATACTAAAAACAAAAGCTGAATATCGTAGCTTCTTAAACATCAAACGAAAAGCTATGATCCCTACGAGATTTCCTTTAATTTTGCTATCTGAGGTTTCTTTCGAGTTTGTTTTTTGTTTTTTTTTTTAACAAAAAATTAAATTACTCTCGCTAGTTTAAAATTACGATAAAGAAAACGTCAATGTTTAAAGATTATTTTTATAGATGTGGGAAAAATTTCAAAAGAGAAACGCTACAAAAGAAATTTATTCAGTTTGAAGGAAACTGTATAGCCTATTTATTTTAACTAAATTAAGGATTTCGGTTGTCCATTCCAAATTCAATCTTCAACCCGTATAAAGTAAAGAGAGACCTTAGAATACGATAATTCCAAAAAACCCAAGTATCATTAACTTCGGTGGGGGAAAAAACTCCTTTTAATTTTTGGAGTTTATATAAATCAACTTAGAAAATTCTATAGAACTAAGATAAGACCCGAGTTTCTCTTACATACATTTGAACTTTGAATCTGAGCAGAACTGAATTTCCCTGGTTTCCATTAAAGACGAAAAACACGAGCAAAAAATATGAAAAATAAAAAAAAAACCCTCGCATTTTATACATTCTAGGCCTAGATTCTCTAGGAATAAGGAAACCCTTTTTGCAAAACTAAAAAATAAAAAAAGGCACGAGCTATAGGGATTCTTGGCGTTTCGTAGCAATCACCTAAATGGAGAATATGGAATGGAGGTCCAATGGGGGCGGGGGGTAACCGTATCTCAGATTGCTATCCGACGAGCTCGAATTCGAAACTACACGTAAGCTATACTAGCGAGCCTCTAGATGCAAACGGTATACTATATTCCGCGTTTGATTTCTTTGAAACTTTCAAAGTACTGTACTGATAAGAAGAAATTTACTTCCTCCATTTCCCAAGGCACTGCTTTATGGAAGCGAAATAGCGAATAACGAAGCGCCAACTCCCCTATTACCAAATTATTCCTATATAACAGACCCCACTTTTAATTTCTAATATTTTTTCATATCGAAAAACGATAAAACCAAGCGGTAAATTTCAAAAGGAAAAAAAAATATTTGGGCAGTATTTTTTTATTAATAAATTATATTATCTTTATATTTAGTAGTCTTAATATCTAAGCCAGTATTTTAATTTAATTAAAATAACCAAATATAGTTTAATTAGTAGAAAAAATCGTTGGGTTAGCTTAAAAACTTGAAGACTTTGTTAAGCCTTGGACTTCAAATTTTGCAATTCCGCGCGTTTAAACAATTGATAGTGTAATGTCACGTTATATATATGCCCTACTCTTTACATTTTTTTACAGCAAAAAAATATTCAAAACGGTCTAGTTGTTATTGAAGAAAAAGCCTTTGTACCGCCAAATTTCAGATTTGAGTGAAGTGTTTAAAACTGGCCTAATAGCTTCTATTTAGAGTCCCATTAATCAAAAACTTTTTGGTTTAAACAAAAACAAGTGAGGAAAAGCGAGAGTAGTGCAGTACGCAGAAGCGATGGCCCCTGTTTGTCCACAAAAAAAAGAAATCAGTTGCTCCCCGCTAATTTGGTAAAATGTACGAGCAATTTTTGGGGCCATGGGGCGCGTAGCCCCTGAATTTTTCTCTCCTTTTTTCTCTCTAATTCCAACCCTGCATGATAGGTTACGAGCTAGCGAAGAACAGAGTAATCTAGCGTGACACGATACAGCAGAATAAATTCTTTCGTTGCCATCTTAATAGGCGTTTTTATAAGGTCGTGGCCGTCTACGCTACAGCTACAAGGGTTAACTATACAGGGTGTTTGTGAAAGGTCCATCAATAATGAAAGGGCGTATTTATTGGGCCATTTTGAGTCGAAAATGTTCTATGACATTTTGCCGTCCGAGCCACGGTTTTCGAGTTATGATTTGAATATTTTAGGGATGACCCCTTCATTAAATTAGCGCTGTCTTTCAATTTCTTAATTAAATTTAAGGGGTCATCCGTAAATTACTCCAATCATAACTTGAAAACAGTGGCCCGAACGGAAAAATGTCATAGAACATTTTCGACTCAAAATGGCCCAATAAATACGCCCTTTCATTATTGATGGACTTTTCACAAACACCCTGTATACTAACTTTAGCAACGCGATGGAAACAATATAACTGACTCGTAATCTAGGCGAGGTCCCAAGAGACAAACTTGTCTAAAATACACCGTTACTAGATGCCGCTGTACCGGGGGGGAGGGCTGAAAAAGGGGGAGTCAAACCTTAATTAACTGTCAGATGAAAAAAAACGGAGAGCTTCCACATTCTACCATACTACACCCTTTACTCTCTCTTTAACGACGATAGTGGGTGGCTTTCAAAGGCTTAGAATATGAATCTAATGAGAAAAAGAACTTTGCTAGCTTATAGATCACATTTTTTTTTTTGGTTCCTTTAGTCGAAGCTTTCTGTGCTACGGTGCTCTTTTTTATATTCATTAAAAAGCTAAGCCAATCAAAGGATTTTGGAAAATGTCAAAAATCAGCTTCGTATATATATATACATTAGCGTATGAATGTATTAAATTTATCAAAGAAATGTTTTAAAATACCGTGTGAGGTTAAATCTACGGTTCAATATTCATGGCATAAATAAATAAATTCTTGATAATACAAGTTTCGGAAAAATTTCTATTCAAGTTAAATTCTCTCTACGAATCCCAGAGGTAGCTTTTGTTTCTCGTATATACAATAATTTGCCCGTTGGAACCGGGGAAAAATTTGCAAACCCTCGGTCGCGTTATCTCGTACACCCCTTAACAAATTAGACACGTCAAATGAGTGAGAAGGAGGTTGCGACAAATTTAATTTTGTTGTCGACTAAAACTTAAAACATGAGAGAGATGATTGTAATTAGAAAGTATTGTACAACAAATTAAAGAGGAACGCGGATAGAGACGGAAATAATGCGCCTGTCTATAGATTCATTGCGATATATTGCAAAATAAAGAGCGACAGGAAAATAAAGCCTTTGACGCATCAAGAAGTGATATCTAGTTTAATAGGGAGGAGGTTAAGATGCCTAAGTATTCGCGCTCCATAGTCCCAGTCCCCTTTCAAAATACAAAGGGAGAGGTAAAAGGAGGGCGGGCTACTTCGCCTGTCCTCAGTAAGAAAATACGTAATTTTCGTCATTCGCGTCGCACTGACGTGCGTTTTCAAGAACCAATGATATGCTGGTTGTAATTTAGAGGCGGCGGGGATTAACTCCGGACCTACTATACGTTTGGACTGGAGATAAAGCTGGAAATGTGGCGAATTTATATCTTCTCCCTAATAAACTAAATATCACTTCTTGACGCATAGCGGCATACAAGGAAGGATTTTAAAAATTGTTCGTATAAATAGCACTCGCGTGGGATCAAAACCACGAACTCTCTAAAAGATCACACGGTTTCCTTAACAAGGGAGCGAATTGGAAAGATAGAGAGAAACTCGCTCTTTCATCTTATTCTCTCTCTCTCTCCTACATCAGAAAATAGGCCACGAAAGTAAAGAAACACAGCCCATCTCTCCAACCGGAACTTTCAACAGAGATAAAGCCCTTCAACCCACAAAGAAATGGCAGCGCGAGTTCCAAAGTGACAATGAATCTCGCTTAAAGATAGACCAGTTCGAAAGTAAATCTCAAACCGTACCCCCCCCCCAGACTGTTCTCGGTATTTCTCTTTCAGTAACAGCAGAAGGGGATAATAGAAGAAGGATGACACTATGTATTCTCTTAATAATTTAGTTATCAAGCATAATTCTTCCCAGGCTCACCCTTTTAGTTCGCTCTCCCGCTCATCAAACTTCAAATGGGCATCGCACCGTGCTAGGGTGAATTCTATAACTGTTGGTAATAAATCTTCAGCAATCAACCCACAAACCTTGATTGTCTTGACGTGGGACAAAAATCCATAAGCGCATGCGCCTTGGCAATAGTTAAGAGCTAATATATAAATAATGAGGGAACTATTTATCGCGTATGTCATTCGGTTTAGTAACCCTGCTCCAAATGTTAAGGGATGTTGGGAAGAATCATGTTAGAATTGCCGCGCTTTGTGTAGTACACTTCTCTCAAAGGGAAGTATCATATACTTCTGGTAACAGTAAAGTCCCCGGCCTAACCCCGTGAACTTCGAAGCGTGTGTACAGAGCGGAAGAAGGCGACGACGTAACTCTCTCATCTTTCCCCAAAAATTGGACCCGTGTTTCTCTTCCCCATGGAGGAAACTATAGGAGAGGGTGGTGGGTTCTACGCTTGACTCGATACGGTTTCCGAGGCAGTAGCTTTTCCAGGGGTTCCGCTTTTGAGGCCTTTTCCATTCTCATCCACTCACGATGCTTCGAAAGGTCTACGAAAACACAGTCGGAACCGAATGCCGCGCCGATCTCGACTCACGATCAATTTCCAATGTTTCGAATAACGCGTGGCTTACACTGTAGGTCTATATTTTCCATCTTTCACGAGCGTGCACCCATACCGTCCTCGAGATATATTTAAAGAAGACATTTTCCATACGGTTTAGGTTTAGTTTCTCGGATAACGAGGTGGGTCTGAACCCCTTATATAAACCAATTCTTCACGCATGATGGCTTTCTTCAATCTATACTTCTTTTCTTTTCTTTTTTTGCAGAGATTGATGAAACCCTCTTTTTCAATTCTCTCAGTAAAAGTGTTTCAAATGCCGAGCACCATTGAGGAAATAGCTCGCGTGTCAATATTGAATTGGAATAAATTTATACCAAATAAAGTAAGTGTGGTTTAGCTAATTTAGTGGCTTAAACCAACAGAATTCATAGAGAAAAACGGTACCCTTTAATTATACGATCTTTTGGTCTCAAATTCCCAAATCAAGCTGTATAGTACATTAACCTTTGATCACATTACTAAAGATACACTTTATAATTATTTGAAGCACTAGAGGGACCGTCTCTGATTACAAAATGACTTCCTAATTAACCTAAATACATAATGAGACAACCTAGACTCGAGTATTTTGGAAAATGGAGATTTCTAACATGAACTACCTAGAGTATTGAACGCCAACGCGAGGCTTGCAGAATCAACTCAAATCAAAACAAGAACTATCTTAAGTTAATGGATGAGTGAGCAAAATCAAAAACAGTCCCTAATTAGTTTACTTCATTAAGATCTATATAAGTTCCAATTTAGGGATAATAGATGTCGATCATAACAGATCGATAGAGAACTTTTGGCATCCTTATTATAGACATGGCAAAAAGTTTATCAAAAGCGATCGCTACCTTGAAAACAGACCATAACATTGAGGGTTATTATAATGTCTTACTGCCGACAAGCGAATATTGATATCAAAGTATAGGGAAATACAAGGTGTCTCAGTATCAGATGGAAAGGTTGGACATTCGCTTACAGGAAAGGTTCATTCAACATGAAATTATATTTACTTAAAAATAATCTCTTATTTAAAAGTTTTTATCAGTATATGGTCTTAAAAACGCAGACTACTGTTTAGAAGTGTCTGCCAGCCAGAACTAGCACGAGTTTAGTTCAACCAATCCCGTAAGGGTAAGGAGTTCTGGCTAGCAGACGCCACTAAACCAATGCTGGCAAGTAGATTTCGAATTTAAGACTAATTAAATGCTAAATATTTTGCAATCATTCAGTCTTTTTAATATTTTCCCTTTCATATTTAGAAAAAGGCCTTTCTTTTAAGGTTTAATGTGTGGAAATGCGTCCTATTCCTTTAACCGAAATGTATAAACACTAGAAACTTTTTCATACGCAATCACTTTAGTATATAAATACGTGAAGTAGTTTCCGATCCCTCGTCTCTGCTACTAGATGACAAAACTAAATATTTACGAATAGCGCAACAGCTCGGATTGATATTGTTCCAACAAGGACTTACTCGAGTTTAATAACTAAGAATCTCATTCACGGTGAATCATTTAATGCTATACGGAAGTCAGGAGTATGTGAAATTGCATCATCCCACTAACCCTTTTTGCCTCATCCTCTTGAACCTCCTCATTGTTACGCTATACGGATGAACAACGAAGAAATCCCTAGACATATCGAGAGAAGATGATGAAGCCCTATGACAGGGTTCGTACAAAATTTTTGGAATGAAATTCCCTGACTTTTCCAGGTTTTCCCTGACTAAATTCCACAAATTTCCCTGACCATATGCAATAACTTACAAGGCGTAAATATATGAAAACCAATCTAAATTCACTCGAATCATTTTTGCACGAGTTGTCATTGTTATAAAGATAAGCCAATTAATTCGTTTAAATTTAACCATAAGTAAATCATAAATAACTGGAGCGAGCGAAGCGAGCTCCGCGAATTTGGGGTTCTGCTCAAGTCTCAGACAACACTTTTTTGGTCACCCTTATACTGTTATCCAGACTATCAATTTCCCACCAATATATTTTTCCCTGACATTTCCCTGACTTTTTAGGCCCATTTTCAATTTCCCTGACTTTTCCCTGACCTTTTAGGCCCATTTTCAGCTTCCCTGACTTTTCCAGGTTTTCCAGGTCGTGTACGAACCCTGTATGACCTAGCTTTATCGGCGCCCGTTTCTTCCAAAACATCATCTGAATTGGCAGAATATACGATACCAGTAAAATCCAAATAACTTTCGGGTGGTATAATTATGCGCCGAGGGGCTCTATGATCGAAAGCGGGGGAAGGGGGGGGGGTTAAATAGCGCTTCGAATCAGTCGATGTTAATCAACTTGTTAATTTCCGCCGCGGGGAGACGGATCTATACGGTTAAACTGGCACTCAATCCCCTTTAGCCAGGAACTCTGATGGCGTGTAAATGGATGGGATCCGGATTAATCGATGCCTATTTTGAATCAGGGGATTTGGCATCTCTCGAACCCGCTTGCAAATTTACAGTTCGATACATATGAAACAGTAGGACTAATTATTAAATAGATTTTTAGTTTGGCATTCGTTTAAGTGATCTTTACTATATTTCAGGTGACAAAGGGTTAATTTAAAATAATGGTTTTCACGATTGTTCTAAGTGATATTTTTTAAAGTATTAGTACATACGCAATCGTATCAAAAACACGATTTTAAATAAGATACAACGGTATATTTGACAGGGCGCGGAGGTGATGTATAGAACGAGGGATGAAAGAGACCCTAAAACGCCGGTTTTGACAAGAATCCCTATAACGTTCGCGCTAATTGCCCTCCAAAACTTTATGATCAAAGGGTATAACGAGCTTTTAAAACGCCGTCGTCGGCTCTTATAATTTTCCAAAACTAGCGTTTCCTAAACTTTTCCCCAAACAAACATCAATTTTACGCGAGTCACTCTGGCCTATATGGTTTACCTAAAACCGAGGGGCTCATCACTCTAATCGGATTTTTTCACTGGAAAATTGAAAATAGTCAAAAATAATTTATATTTTAATTAAAGATCGCATTGACCTTACGTGAACCTTTTTAAATATCAAAGTTATTAACCCCTCGGTCTGTCTAAACGCCCCTTACTCTACACTTCTTAATTTTCTAAAAAGGGATGAGGGGCCAGTTGAATGAACCTTTTAATCGAAATTTGTTGCAAATTTTAGATAAATTATAAAAGTTTAAATTTTTCTTAAAGGATGCATTGTATTAGCATAAATTAAAACTATTTCAATTTCTTCCAAGAGGTAAGAGCTAAGCAATTGAAAATTTATAAAACTTTTCAAACCTAAGGCATTTTCTATCGCGGTTCAGGAACACTATGAAAAATACTACTTTCTTCTCTATGCTTTCACACCGCATATACCTTGAAAACTGTAGTCAATCCAGAAATTTTAAAAATAAAATGATACCGGAAAAAGGAATTTCACAGGAAAAAAAATAATAGGCCTAATAATAAATAAAAAATCCCAAATGGATCTTAAACTCATCTATTCTTTTTCATTCAACTAGATTCCCTAAATTCTTCCGTATTAGCAGAAGTAAATAATACTTCTCTTCGAGAGAAGTGCACCACAAAATGGGGTAATTGTAACTTGATTCTTCCCAACATCATTTTACATTTGGAGCGAGGTTACTAAACCGAATCACATCGAGGAAAAAATAGTTCCTCATCATTACTCTATTAAGAGGATACAAAGTGTCAGCCTTCTTCTGTTATGCCCTTCTGGAATACGTTGGTTACATGTACTATAGTTCAATAAACTCGAAAGACAAAAATGTTTTTAGAAAATTCAAAAATGAAAAGGGGTTTTTTTTAAGAAAAATTTCCAAAAAGGGACGATTCTACTAAGCCTCGTCGGTCTCTTTTCTAGGATTGACATTCCCTTTTTATATTAAAGCTAGTCAAAAAAGGGACTTTCGGGGGAGTCTACCTCAAATTAGGGCTCTTTCTTTTCATTCTCTTTCTCTCTCTCACTTTCTTTTCTCGCTATATTTGAAAGGCGTAAGTAGAACGGAGGGGGACCAACTAATTTCCTAATTGGAAGAAGTCTCGCTTCGGAAATATATAGGGAGGAACTGAGAAATGACATTAAAGGAAATGGATCTAATCAAAAGAAGGCCTGGCTTACCCGAGGGGGAAACCACTAAGAAAATTTTGTACACCTGATTTCAGATTTCAAATGACTTCAATTGAACTATCAAAGACTTCATTCGACTTCAAAGACTTCACTAACTGTATTTGATTTCAGATGACTTCAATAAAATTTATAAAGACTTCAAGGGACTTCAATATAATTTATAAAGACTTCAAGTGACTTCAATACAATTTATAAAGACTTCAAGTGACTTTAATACAATTTATAAAGACTTCAAGTGACTTCAATACAATTTATGAAGACTTCAAATGACTTCAATATAATTTAGAGACTTCAAGTGACTTCATTACATTTTAAGAACTTCAAGTGACTTCAATAGAATTTGTAAAGACTTCTAGTGACTTCAACATAATTTAAAGACTTGAAGTGACTTCAAGAGAATTTATAGACTAAAGCCGATTTCTATTTTTTTCTCAAGACTTCATTAAATTGTAATAATTAAAAAATATCTATGTACTTCGCTATGAAGTACTAAGGTGCAGAGCAACCGAAAGCAATTATCTATGCATAATTATATCAAGAATTAATTTACTTTAAGAATGCCTAAGTCACTAGATTTTACGCTTCTACTCTTACGCCGGTGTTAGTGGACAAGTAAGCCCCACCCCTTTCATGTCCCTCATTGCTCTGCGCTTTACTATTGGATCCCGCGGGGATAGGTCATACAGACGCGATTGACGTATTCCGAATAGAGAAAGAAAACGTCTAGCAAAGTAAGCAGAAAATGGAAGCTGCCAGTGGTGCTGAAACGGTTAGGGAATGGTTTTTAATTGCCATTAACAAGTTAGTTAAAGGTTTTGAACCTAACTTAATGGATTTTGAATACTTGTCTCTACGTGAAAATCGTTCGTTCTATAATTGTTTCTAAATCGAATCAAGTGTACTATACTTATGATTTCGTGAGTTCCAAAAACCAAACCAAGGCTTAACGAGAAGGTAAAAGAGATAGATGGTGGAAAACATAGAGTAAGATAAAATATTAAGTCCCGCCTTCTTTTCCAGCCTCCCCCCACCCATGAGGGGGGATTGTCGACTATCACGCGCGCACCGGACGCCTTTTTAGGCCTTCTTATAGTAAATTCCTTCTTGATTATATGGCGCAGATACAAGCCCGGATAGTATACTGATCCATTTGATCGTCGCTTATGTCTCAAGAATTCTGCGACGTTTCACGCGGGAAAATATGATCACGTGATCGGCCGCTATTTACGGAAAGAAGTTTTTGTCGTGGCATAGCTAACTCAATCACGCCAGTGAGCGCTTGGGCAGTAGTTTTTGCAAGGGGTCGGTCATTCATGAAATCCCGTACGCTACCCGCGAAATCCAACTTAAAAAATCTCATAAAAAATCCGAAATCAATAAAGAAATAACAAAACAGTAAAGAAATCACAAAATCAGTAGAGAAATCACAAAATCAGTAAAGATACCACAAAATCAACAAAGAAATCACAAAATCAGTAACGAAATCGCGAAATCCATTACAAAATTCACGAAATCCAAACTCAAAGAAATCACAAAATCCAACGAAATCAATTGAAATATCCCAAAATCTGCCGAAAACATGGAAAAAGTCCGAGGAAATCACGGGAAAAATTGCAAAATCCGTTGGATTTTATCGAATTTTGAAATCAAACAAAATCCGACAAAATAAATTGAATTCCGACGAAATCAAACGAAATCCGAAGAAATCAAATTGGATTTCGAAATCCCGTACACTTTTTCCAAAACGTCCGACCCCTCAGGTTTTTGAAACTGATTATCGTCTGATTCATACTCGAATTCATAGTTCAGAGAACTAGAAGACACAATTTTTAAATTGGCTGCTTGTATGCTGTATTTCGAAGGTTCCCAATTTAGTTAAATAGTAGTTTAAATTAAGCCAATTAAACTTCGCCACAAACAAAAATATATCGTTTTTACGAATATTCTTTGAAAACGGAATGATTAGCAGCCGACAATAAGTCCAAAAAGGAAAAAATTCTGGGGAAGAGTGTCTGGCACAAGAGTCTGGTAGCATTGCACCTCCGAAAACGGCCGAAAATTGAGGGATCAAGACCAGCCCCCCCCCCCCTGTTTGACTGAAAAATTTATAGGACATTGTCCACTGTAGTGTGCAGAAATAGTATCACATCTCCATAGTCAAGCTATCAAAACTTCCAAAATTTTATTGGTCAAACTGTCCAGTGACCCCCTTAGTTTTTAACAAAATTATGGCACATTTTAAAATTCCAGTGTCCTGTGCTTATTTCCGGCCCTGATCAAGACTATTGAAAATAAAATTTGAAGAAAAGGAAATTTCCACTTATGAAATACGGAATTTCAATAGACTTCAAGGGATTTTCTACCGCTTCATTTGACTTCAAGAGATTTCCAACGGACTTCGTATGACTTCTGGGAGACTTCAAGAGATTTCCGAGAGACTTCAAGAGATTTCCGAGAGACTTCAAGAGATTTCCGAGAGACTTCAAGAGATTTCCAAGAGACTTCGTATGACTTCTCTTGACTTCAGAGAGACTTCAAGAGATTTCAAAGGGATTTCGTATGACTTCAAGAGACTTCAAGAGATTTCAAAGGGATTTCGTATGACTTCAAGAGACTTCCGAGAGACTTCGACTGACTTCAAGCGATTTCCAAGGGACTTCGCATGACTTCAAGGGATTCTCTAGGGACTTCCTAAGACTTCCGAGATTTCAACTAAACTTTGCGATTTATAGAGACTTCAAAAACAATTTATGGACTTCAATTGTGATTTCAAAAATTTTGTACACCTGATTTCACAAGTGGTTTCCCCCTCGGGCTTACCGTACCCTACTATTAAAATCCTTCTTTTTCTTTTATACACTCCTATTACACCACACCAAGTCGGAAGAAAAATGAATGACGAGTTCTAGAGCTATTTTAAAAATTCACAACGAATATAGAAGAGTGGACTTTATAACCGCAGTAGAGGACCAGAAAAGAAGTAATTCTTCGTATATTCTCTTTAATGTTGTAGCAGGAAAACATACAGCCAGGGATAGATTTAGTTTTAGAAGTAGGAATGGAGAACAGAGTAATCTGGGCGCGTACTGTCAAAGTCCCGGACCCCCTTCCACGGGACGGGGGGGGGGTATGAAAGAAGAGGCGGGTCATAGCGACAGAGGTAAAAAGGAATTACGTATTTTTCGCAGTCCCCGTCAGAAACGTCATCAAAACGTAGATTAAAACTGAGCCAATAAGATAATTTAAACTTTTCGTTACGTTTTGGAAGGAGGGGCTCTATACTGAGCTATGAGTCGCAATAACTGAAGTAAATACTAACCGTTCTCCATTCCTACTTCTAAAATTAAATCTATCTCTGATACAGCTAATAGTAATCATTGTGCATTCATAAATCACGTGTTAATTTCTATACGGGTTTTGTGGGCCGGACTTAAGTGCTGACGTCTTTCTAACTGTTATTTCATTGGTTGGTAGGCAACGCGAGTTCCTTGGCTTATTAGCTGTATGTATTCCTGGTTGTATTGATAGAGTCGCAGTTTCAATTTGTAATATTCACCATTTTTATAATCTCTTTCGAATAAACGAAAAAAAGAAACAGGGTCTTTAGTCCATGTGACAGACATAAGGCCCATAGTCACGGACGTAAAAACTAAAGGTAGGAATTCCCCGACTTATAGTTTTATCATTTTATTCTATGCCGTCTCCTCCATTAAAACTTGGGGTTTACTATCTTAAAACTACAGACTTTGGAGTGCGGTGGCGGACCATCTATGTGGAATAATTCCCTTAATGGTATTAAGAGTAAAGTCATAGGGGTGACTTTCTCCCGTTCATTTTGGGGTCACGCTTAAAGAATGGGGGATTTTTCACCCACCGTTTCTCGTTAAAGACCTCTTAGAGATTAATGAAAGTGTATAACCTCAGAACTGGTATGTACGTTTTTACTGGTATCATTTGCTACTAATTTTTCTCAACCCACCAAATTCCCTCCCAAGAGTAAATGATTCTTAATAATAAGGAAAGGGATAAGTTGATTATTGTACATCAAATTTTCAAAACATTGTTTCCGGTTAACTTGACTTGAAATAATTTTCGAAGGACACAGAAAGGAAAAATTATTTCATATAAGTGAAAACTACGAAAACAGAAGCAGCAATTGTAAATTAGTTATAAAATGAAGTTTCGAAGTTTTGAAATTACCAACTTAAACTTGCAAATTTAACTTGACACCAAAGTTTGTTAATTTCGCTGAAATTACATATCTGTCCTTTACTAGTCTTGGTTTATATTACTATCTTTGCTCCGCAGAGTTAGTAAATGTTGTATTGGTACAACATTTCATATTGAATACACGACGTCTGTCTGTGAACTTTGAACTTCTTAAGCCTAGCGTCAAATACACGTAAGGTTTAATTGTAAAATCTAGTTGGCGCGTGCACGCGCTGATTTTTAGATCTTGTTTCGAGAGTGAAACCCAGTATAGCTTGTCAAGATATAAGATCGTATTTAGGTTAAGAGAGAAGCCGAGCCTTCATTAGGAACGTTTCAAACTTGTCACTTTCAGGACACGGCTAGGAAATTAGGCGAGTCAAATTTCGGATCGGACCAGTTATCGATAAATGACCCGGTGAATTATTCGCGTCACTCTTCCGGCCTCCACCTCCTCCCCCTTATACGTTGTACCGACTTCTCTCCGTCTCAGTTCCCAATGGTGATATAGTATCGTCATACTTGTATTAAGAGTACAGACCTCCATAGTACCGGAGCCGGAATCGACGTTAATGTACATTAAGTATAAATGTATAAAGGCATCGAGAGGCCGACGAGCGTCAATCCATCAGATCACACACACAAAACGGGGGATTTTCTCTCTCTTTCTCTCTCATTCTCTCTCTCTCACTCTCCCTCCATCTCTCTTATATGAATTTTGGCGAAATTTAATAAGATATTCCCGTGAAAACTAAGGCCAACGGATCGACTGTTTGTTTAGAACAGACGGCTTGACAAATAACTGTAAATAGCCGTTTGACTTATCGCGTCACTCATCTATTTAAAACGGGATTCGATCTCGCCCGCGGCCGCCCCCTCTTTTCCAAAGCGGTATTAGCAAAATCCCGGTTTGCTAATTTGTCGATTCGCATTAGACCAATTCCCTCCTAGAGCTAAGTAATTTCTAGCAGTAGCTTCTGGAAATTCAACTGTACGACTACGAATAAGTATACTATTAAACTTCTCCGGAAACTTTATTGATCATGGGGCTTTGTGCAAATGGACTTTTAGAACGAACCCGATTCTTAATTCTCAATGGGGGTTAAAGGGAAAATCCCAAAAAAAAAATTACCGGAAATGTTCAAAATTCACGCGCGTTCACTTTCCGCGAGCGAAACTCGTTAGGAACTGGCTAAAATTTAAATAGCAACGATTATGTTAAGATATACAAGTCGGATATAATTTATTTAATCTAACTCGCGTGTAGCCGGCCGGAGTTTATAATAATGACGAAACGCCTGTACAAGTGTTCCACCCGCTACATTCGGGTGTTCGAGGAGAAGCCAACATTCAGGAATGGTTTTTAAATTTCTTTCGTTCGAGAAAAATACAAATTCCGTGATTTGGAAGGGTGATGTATGATTGAAGTACAGTTTGTTCTATGGGCGATTTTGAGTCTAAAATGTTCTATAACATTTTGCAAAAAACACCCTAAGTAAAACAAGTTATGATTAGAGTGTTTTACGGAAAACCGGATAACCCCTTAAAATTAATTAAGAAACTGAAAGACAATGCTAATTTAATTAAGGGGCCAAGCGTAAATCACTCCAATCGCAACTTGTTTAAGGATTCCGTTAGGGGGGGGGCAAATGAAATAGAAATACATTTTTGAGTCAAAATCGCCCATCGAAATCGTTGAACTTGGTCCTATACCACTCTTTTCTGGAACACCCTAACTCTCAATAAATTATAGCCTAGTTTTTTTTAACTAATTCTCCAATTTTTCATTTGTATAAAATTGGTTTCGCAGCGTTATTTCAAATATTTGCTTCTAAAAATACGTAAAAGATATGGAAAACAAAATTTTGCAACATAAAGTCGACTCGAATAAGCATTCTTACGTATAGAGTATAGAAAAACATCCCGGAAATTACGAAAAAGCTTTTGGCGAACATTGTTAAAATATGAGAGGGCAATTTATTTAAATTTACCGTGGTTGTAGGAATAAAATGGGAAGTCTAGGCTTAGCTTTTTGAAACCCAAAAGTACGTGAGTGAATGCCCGAGATAAGATCCAAGTTGTACTAAAGGAAGAAGAAAAAAAATATAAACAACTTCGATATTCTTATTTTCCAAGCCAGTCGACAATAAGAGAAGCTCTATTCGATTTCAACCTTGAAAACAGTGAAAATCTCCTTACAAATCGCCATTTTTCAACGCTTAAATTGCTCTATTCTAAGGTGGATAGTGACTGTAGTAGAAAGGACTTGAAGAGAAGCGAGAGCAAAGCTCGTTTTTTCCAAATCATTTCGAGCGAGAAAAGAAAATAGACTCCCTCTCTCTCATCCTCTTCCCAATTTTGTTCATTCTTAGACGCCGAATAAACTGAACGACAAAGTTAGAGATAGCTTATGGGACGATATTAAAACGCGAGTCTTACACTTAATTCACGCTCCTTCCATGGACAAAGTACAGTACTTGGGTTGGACCTTTGAACGCGTTAGAAATTGAGAAAAAGGGGTCGAAACGCGCACCACGAGTCTAACGTTCTTGGGTTCTTGGCAAAAGAGAAGAAATTCTCTTCTCCACCCAGAAAATCCTTCGCTTGAGAAAGAAGGACTTTGAGAAGAAAAAAAGAGAGATAGAGGAAGCCAAGAAACCAAAAAAGAAGAAAAAAACGGAGGAACAGAAAAGATCAGAGTTTACCAAGCGAGCAAATAAGAAATATATATGGGAAACTTTTTCCGGATATTTTGTTTCTGGGATTTACTTTTTTATATATATATATATGCCTATATATAAATATACATCATTGCTCCGAATGGAAGAAGAGACCAGCCAACCAGATGCGAGTTTGACCCTTTTTCCTCAACGTCAACTACGACGGGGTCGAAAAAAAAACAAAACGTAACGATGGTTCAGGAGAAACCGCGAGAGTAGACCAGAATTAAAGAAAAATATTTTGGGGAAAGAACAACCCCTCTATTTTTTTACTGAGAAAACTATCTTTCTACTATACGTTTCTTTTAAATTGAACTCTTCAATACTTAACCGTAACCCTAAAGAAATATAAAATAAACGTGGAATAAATCAACTCGAGTCCGGGGACGAGTGAATATAGTTTTAGCCAAAACTCTCCAGGATGAAAAACAAACCTCATTTTTCTATAAAATAACAGAGGTTTTCCTTTATTTTTAGGCAATGTCAACTAGAGGGAGTTTTTTAAGACTTCACTTTGATCAGAAGTGAGATGAGACCAGAAGTACTTAGCTAACCAAATTCTTCACTCGGCGAAAGTGAATATTCTTGATAACACACGAACGGTTGGCCCTCTGGTAGCGGTTTCTGAATTTTCCCTCCAAAACGTGAGACGCTCGTGGCGGTAGACGGCCGAACTAGATTCCAGCACCCGCGTCAGTGTTCCGCGGCTTTAGGTTGAGGGGAACGGGGGTGGGAAATGTTTTTGGAACTCGACCAATTTTTTCTCTCTAGTTTTAGCGCGTGGGAAGCGGCATAAAATCCTCAAATTTGTTCACTAGTGCCAGGATCTACTATCAAAGCTAGAGCCCTTCACTTCTAGTCTCATCTCACTTCTGCTTTGATCGTAGTTTTTAAATCGAAAACAATTTATAACTCGTTATTCGACTGAAAAAAAGGTTATATCAAAGAGAGAGCGAATGAATGGCTTCTTTCATTGTTAGTATACCATTTCGAAAATAAACAACCTCTAGAGTCAAGCTTGCCTTTAAAGAAAACGTACCGACCTTAACTCAAGAATATAATTGGAAACTCGAAACTCAAAAAAATAAACCACGATAAAAAGGTATTGCTGGGAAAAGAAACGAAGACTTATAAAATGACCCTAAATTCCCTTTGTACATTTTCATATGTTCTTAGCATATATTTGAATCTCGAAACAATACTTGTATGCGAAATTCGAACCTGATGGAAAAACGGGATATAAAATAAACCTCTGGTGGTCCTATTTAATCAAAATCGTATTGGCCAGAGGATATACGACATCCGAAAAGGAATATAAGCAATAAAAGAGAGGAGAAAAAATAAACCAACTTAAAAAAAAAACAGTACAGCCTGTAAACATTTCAAGAGAACGATACTTCACTCCTTCGGGATTTTGTTGTTGAAATAAGAATATTGTCGTAAGATCCTTATTCTCCGCTCAAATATAGATCTTAGATATCTCCTGACGTTGGTTCAAAAATAAGTAATCTTATTTATCGATTCTATATCAAGGAATACCATTAGATCAGGTAGATTAGATAAATGTCAAATAAAACGTTTTCACAGAGTTTGAATTTTGAGCACACTAAGGCTTAACGAGAGCGGTAATTTAGAAGCTTTAAAACGCCGGTAAATCAGTTTTTGGAGCTAGATCTAGTCTAATTTAATAAATTAATTCCAAAAATAAAGCGAAAGTTAGGTTTAACGAGTTCGTTGAAGTGGACATATCCCTGATCCGACAAACTAAACAGTCAGACTCATTTTAAAGCGACATCTGATGGGCTATATAGTAGTTCTCGAACGCACCGATCAGATATAAGTGTAATTAAGTTTTTTAAAAACTTAAATCAATCTCACCAAAGTATAAATTTTACACAGTTATGGTTTCCCTATTTTCTCACAGTCTGAATATAAATAAAGTTACGATGAAAGTTAAAAGTTCTGTTTTTCGCAACAACTTACCAATCGTAAAAAAAAAATATTTACTGGCCAAATTTTATATCGAGGTCATTTCTGATCAACCAGGCGGATATATATATATATATATATATATATATATATATAGAACATGTTGTGGAAACGTTTCAAAGCTTCTTTTCATCTATATAGCCCTATTTTAAAGTGAATTAACCCAAAAGTACAATTTCAAATTTCCTAACAGAAACTTTAAAAACCTTGAACATTGTCCATTTTCAAAGACGAATGCATTTTTTTATATCTTCGAGAACATCTACTTCCCATTTTGCCCACGTTCCGCTATAGCAGTAAATCCTATGGGTATGGTTTGATATATATGGGTGTGTTAAAAAGGCAAGAGAATTCCCTAACCATTCCAACACCTTTTAGGACACCCACTCTCGATATTCTTTACTTTAAAAGACTGTTTCTTTTTTTCCCCATACTGAATCTTCCAGTCTGGTTCCTGTCTGGTTAGATCTGGAATAAATCCCTGGTGTATTTGAACCCGAATATCGTTTTTAAAGGTTCCACTACCATCATGCCTATCACTTTACAGCGTTCCGTATAGTCTGCCGTTGGAATAACAACGCGATGCATAGAGAATTTTTCCATAGGTTTCCTTCCATTCCACGAGCCTTATTGGCATTCATACCTCGTGTATTAGCCTTTTTATACTATAGTGGTCAAATCGAACGTATACATTCCCCATAGAAACACGATATCAAAATATACTCAAATAAACTTTTGTATAAGCGCGGTCTATCTTTTATCAAACATGTTTACGAGTTGAATATTTCGGTAAACAAGTAAGTCTTCAAACCCCTTAATTAGGCAACATAAAAACCATGGTTCAACCGCCGTACGGTTAAAAACCTCGCGTATTTAGATGTGGAATTCGCAAAAGTATATAACGGAACCGGAAGAGAAATTTGTTTACCTTTTTCATAATTTCAAAAATGAAAAAAAAAAGCAAGACCCTGAGCAAATTGTAATAATTAATTTCTTTCCATCATTGTGTATCCGGGAACGAAATAAATATGGACAGACGCTTACAATAGAAAAACTAAATGAATTAAAATAATTATCACTTACCCTGAGGTCGCAATGAGAGGTCACGTGACGGATTTCGTCCGGAAGTGCGAAGGTCCATTGTTGACAATCTAAACGAATAAAAAACAAAAATAAATGTATATAAATATATATTTAAAAGAAAACAAAATTGTATCGTACTATAAGACTTCAATTACTCATAAGTTAAAAATATTGAATTATTTAAGGGGTGTTTAATTAATATTGATAAATTTGCTTGATTAATTTTTAGAGTGTTTTGTTAAAGGAAAACTACAGACGACATAACATTAAACCAAGAAGTGATATCTAGTTTATTAGGGAGAAGATATAAGATGCCTAAGTGTTCGCACGCCATAGTCCCAGTCCCCTTTCAAAATACAAGGAGGGAGCGTAAAAGGAGGCCGGGCTATTTCGCTTCACTCTCCTCAGTCGGAAAGTACGTAATTTTCGTCATTCGCGTCGCGCTGACGTGAGTTTTCAAGAATTTAGAGGCGGGGATTAACTCCGGACCTACTATACTTTTGGACTGAAGATAAAGCTGGAATATACCGTCTCCCTAATAAACTAGATATCGCTAGTGATCTGATCTTATTTAAAGAAGATGTCCATGCCCTTTGATGTCATCTTAATCAATACCAAACTACTTGTAATTTAACTCGTAAAAACCGCATTCAACTAAAACTTGATTAACATCCACCGAAAAAGAAATATATTAAATAAGTCAATATTGGCATATACACCAAGCAAAAATTTCCCATTCAAATTATTCAAAAGGCGGGTATATGTATGTATAATGGCTTCATCGGAGAAACGATCGAGTCAAATTTAAATTATGTATATTAAAGAAAGAAAGCCCTGGTGTAAGAGTGACCCGCCCAATAATATATACATATCGGCGTAAAAATAGTTCTATATCACGCGAAAATATATAAGCCGCTTTAAAAAAAAAACTAAAGCTTATTTATGTATAGAAGTTCCTAATAGCCCAGCTCAGAAACCAATTGAGCTAGACTTCGTTAAAAGTATGAGGGCCATTATCCGATTCCTGTCGTGACATTTTGACCTCTCGGCGGGCGCGAAAGTACAAGAATTAACGCGCCTCCTCGACTGAAACTGTCAGCGTGAAAACCCAAGCCTTTAATAAGGTATTTAAAATAGCGTATTCGAAGCTGGAGCAATTTCTCGCGTGACTTCCGTTGAAAAAGGGCATACGCGCGCGCGTAATCATTAAGTTTTCCAATCACGCGCAATTTTCGCGAGAGAGAGAAAACTTGGGAGACAAAAAAAAAAGAAAGAAATCGGAGCTACCCAATAGCTTCACAGAATTCTTTTGTGTCTCCGTACAAGCGTAGGATTTTTTGGCTCGGTTTCCATATGCAGTGACAAAACTGAACTCACACACACACACACACACACACTCCCTGCATGGTTTTAAAAGCGTTTAAAACGTTTATTATATAGCTATATATCCGACCCTACTCCACCCTCTTATACCTTATAAAGACGCGAACGATTTTTGCTTTGAAACGACCCGAAAAGTCGCGAGCAATTACTCGGCAACCGTGCTGGCGGGTAGTGAAACCCACGCTTTTAAAACAACAGCTTCGAAAACCCATAGTACATATTTCAATAACAAAAAAAGCCCCCGCCAAAAACTCGGTATAGTTTACTTAAAATTGGCCCGGGGAAAGATTTGGAGCAAGTATACTCCCATTCACAAAAAAAAAATAAGTTTGGTAATATTCCAGTAACAACCCTTATAAATACTATAATACTGTAATACACCTTTTACTATACAATAAATCACTTGAAAGCTAAAATCAATTAAGTTTGTAAATGAACCCACGTTTATTATTAAATGCATAGATACATACAATTAAAGGGGGTCTGTCCCCCCTAATGTCACCAATTAAGTTAGTAAATGAATCCACTTTTCTCATTAAATCCACAGATTCAAAATAGGTCTAAAATGGCCTACTACATCTAATTCTGTTCGTTATTCTCAATAAAGGGGGTTTGTCATTCCCCCCCCCCAATGATACAAGAGTTAGTAGTTCAGACTGAACTATTCAGAACTTGACTACCTTGGTCCTGCTAAACCTGCACGCACCCAAGTTAAACCTGAGACTTGTACGTACATTGTTATTAAGCTTAATCATATAGACGTAAACAAGACTTAGTGCTTGGATAAATTCAGTGATTAAATCAGAATTTGGTTCGACTTCCTCATTACCTCCTAAAATCAGTCTCGACTATTAAACTTAATTACTAGAGTCTTATTCTTAGAACCGCGCTTACAATGTTACAAGGTATTCGCTTTCAGACGCTAGAAAGACTATGCAGGGTGTTCCAATAAGGGTGCACGGTTAGAACCAAAGTATACAATGATTCAGGGTTGCCACAGAATTTTCAGAACCAAATTCCCTGACTTTTCCATGGTTTTCCCTGACATTTTTCTTATATTTTCCCTGACCATTTTAGGCCGAAAACGTAAATTTTTGCAGCACGTTTTAAGTGCTTTTAATTAAATAAACCATCTACATAAAGTTTTCCCATGTATTTGTTACCTTAAAATGATTAAGAAACATTTTATCTATTAATAACAGTCTAAGACGTTTTTTAAAGGCATTTACTTGACATAAAACAATTCTAGACAGCATTTTTAAGGATTGCTCTATAGAGTTCACTCAGTGTTAAGAAGAGATGATGAGGAGAAAACTTTCATTACTCTTTCAATAAAGACTTATCCCCAGAAATTTTATCCACTTAAATCAAATTCCCTGACTTTTCCCTGACCTTTTGAACCCATTTTCAAATTCCCTGACTTTTCCAGATTTTTGCAGGATTTCCAGGTACTGTGGCAACCTTGCAATGCGTTCTATTGGTGATTTTGTGTTTAAAAAGTTCTATGACATTTTGCCCGTTTATAAGATAGATTGGAATGTTAATTAATTAAGGTGTCATCATTAAAATACTATAATTATATATTAAAAATTATATTTTAAAAATGGTGTCAATTAGGGCAAAATGTTATTGAACATTTTCGGCTCAAAACGACCCAAAGAACCACCTGTACTTTGGTCCTACCGTACACCCTTTAAGGAACACCCTGTATAGAGGGAAGAAGAATATACCTTTTCTTTTTTTTTTTTTAATTGGTATTTTTTTTCTTCTCTCTTTTGAAAAACCCGCATGGCACGTTCCGTTGTATTTCCCCTCAAAATAGTACACTTAAAATTGGTTCCTAAAAAAGTGGGAGAAAAACAGACCCTAATCATCCTATCTATATTACTATAGTTAATTTATGGGTAGAAAGGAATTTCGAAGAATTCTTAACAATTTTTCGCGTTCACCCAGAACTGAATGAAGTCTCCTGACTTTTACACCCACACATCAGTCAAATGGTTTGCGTTCAATTACAGTATATACTCTTTTTTTACTCCTTTAGTATTGATTCCAACCTGCAGGCAAACATTTTTGATAAGTAAATCAATGTTTTGATTTAGGAGTTTTGAAGAATTCGTATTTGAACCTATGAACCTATATTGTGAAGCAATTTATAACGTGATGGTACAAGTCATCCAGTTTTATCATACGCTCATAAGAAATGTTCCATAGTATGACCAAGAAGTGATATCTAGTTTATTAGGGAGAAGGTTTAAGATGCCTTAGTATTCGCGCGCCATAGTCTCAGTCCCCCTTTCAAAATACAAGGGGGGACGTAAAAGGAGGCCGGGCTATTTCGCCTCTCTTCAGTCGGAAAATACGAAACTTTCTTCGTTCGCGTCGCACTGACGTGCACAGTTTTCAAGAACCAATGAGATGCTGGTTGTAATTTAGAGGCGGGGATTAACTCCGGACCTAAGTTTGGACTGGAGATAAAGCTAGAAAAGTGGCGAATTTATTATTTCTCCCTAGTAAACTAGATATCACTTCTTGGTATGAAACTTCCAATACTTCGTAATGCATGAGACTTACTGAGAGCTAGTTCGAGAACGACGCGAGAATTGACTACACTCAGCTAATTTTGCAGTCCATCTAGTGCTATTTAGACTAAATAATTTAGTCTGTACTAAGCCTTTGACAGCGCCTCACCAGGCATCGTTTTACGAGAATATATGAAGTTTCACCTACGCCACTTCATGACAAGCTCTCAGTAACCAGTGACAAACTTATGGAACATATCTTATGAACTTATGGTTGTATTTACTCCTAGATAAAATAATGTTTGAAAAACGTTTAAAAAAAGCTTGAAAAGGCGCTGCTGGCGTAGTTAAAGGCTGAAACTTTATCGATAAACGATCGCCTTGCTCTATACACGCTTTTTAAAAGAGAGAGAGAAAAAAGAGTATGATTTACATAATTTGGTCGTTGGTTAATGAGACGTACAACGTTTTAAAAATAATAGAAAATAGTCTATGGTAATGAAGACGGATAAGTTTAAAACGGTGCGCCCCGCCTACTATATACTAACTCCTAAACTCTTACTCCTACAGTTAAAGAGAAATGGCAATCCCATACCTTTCCCTTTACAAAACTACTATACTAAAAATCAACATAGTGCCGTTACTATATTCAGTAACCCAGAAAGAGAGAGAAAAAAATGAATGTTTAAAATCACCATCGCTTGCTTTAAAAATACGCTTATACGGTTTTAGTTCCATCAGAAGTGAGATGAGACCAGAAGTACTGAGCTAACCAAATTCTTCACTCGGCGAAAGTGAATATTCTCGATAACACAAGAACGGTTGGCCCTCTAGTAGCGGTTTCTGATTTTCCCTTCAAAACGTGAGACGCTCGCGGTGGTAGACGGCCGAACTAGATTCAAGGAGCCGCGTCCGTGTTCGGCCGCTTTAGGTTGAGGGGAAGGGGGTAGGAAATGTTTTTGGAACTCGGCCAATTTTTTTCTCAGTAGTTTAGGCGCGTGGGAAGCGGCATAAAATCCTCAAATTTGTTCACTAGTGCCAGGATCTACTATCAATGCTAGAGCCCTTCACTTCTAGTCTCATCTCACTTCTGGTTCCATTAAACTTTGACCGAGGACGACCAAAAAACCACCAAGGTTGTTGAAAACTGTGACTTCAAATCCATTTTTCATTCCTCAAAATAAATGGGGAAGTCTAGTTATTAGTTCGTTCATTAATGAAGCCACGGTGGCCAAACAAATTTCATCGCAAAATAACCTCAAACGTAGGCAAATGAAGTACTAGTAACCATTTATCTTCTATTTATAACTAGCCAAATTATGGGAGAACTTAACAATTAACATATTTCAAATGATAGATTTCTACCAGCGGTTACGTTATTCGGTTGATTAACGGAATTTCCATTAAAACTACGTAGCAAAAAAAAAAAAAAAAGAACGACAACTGCTGAAGTTGCGTCATTTGAGAGGAAATAGGCCTAACCTTGAAATTTATATCATAAATACCATGCACCGTCCGAAAATGATTTAAAACCATATATCCTGTAAGATCATTACTCGTTAACTCGTTCCAAGCTGTTTCTCAAAATTAACTCAACTTCTAATAACTAAGCTAAACTTAAAAGAAATGAATAAAAAAAAATAATTATCTATAGGTCCGTTACTACCGGCGCTAATAAGGAGGGCCCCCCTGGTGTATTAAGCCTAATTTTTTAGATCCCCGGCCGACGTTTCTAGTTTAAAGCATCACTAGGCGTGAAGAAACGGGGTTATAAACAGTAGAGAAATTTAGGGTTAAATCTCAGTTGCACGGGTCGGTAGATATCCGTCGTTCCATGACGTCTAGCCTAGCGATCCTTACAATAACATCGTTTCTTTCGTAACACATATCTAAAATTTGTTCGTGGAGGCCCCGGTAACGCGGTAAAACCGGGGAGTGTAGATGCAAAATCGTCCAATCAGATTACACCCAATTTATTACCAATTTCAACGCGAATGTGCAAAGAAATTTAGGAATTAAGAAAGCGCGCGAGCTGTTGGGCGCGCGCTTATTACCACGCTGGGACGCAAAACCCCGGTGTGCAGTCGCTGATAACGGTGTACGGCGCAATCTAATAAAGAACCGAATTTTTCCACCCCCTTGCGCTTACCGAACTGTGTAATAGTCGTAATGAGAAGGTAAATTGCGGTACAGAGAAGACACGCACGCTCTACAGAAATGAATTCGGATAGCGGAGAGAAAAAAAAATTAGTAGACGCTAGCTACTTAAATTGATCATTTATATAACCGATACGAAAATGGAATGTGATGAAAATAAACGCGTGTCTACAATAAACATGGATGTTTTTTCCTTTCGTTTAGATTAAGATACTTTGATAAACGCTATTCATCATCATCATTCCTTTGATCCAATTTCACAATGAGTATTATTAAGGCTTTAAACACGCTATAGAAAGTTAGCGATACAAGTTCTCCAAAAGAAGCGTCGCTGTTTTACGATATTAGAGAGTTTAAGCATTAACGTTCTACCGTCTCAGTTTCAAACACTATTCTTAACTACCCTATATTGCTTTTCAATTTTAGGACGCCCACGCTAAGATATTATGACAAAAACCTATAATACATTAATAATTTGAGAGCTAAACATTTGTTACCATAGCGTTACTAACAGACGGACTCGATTTTACATTATAATTCAATTTCAAATGATTTAATCTTATACCTCGTCTATTTTGAGCCGCGACCAAAAACTTAACTTGAAATAACACCAATTTCAAATTTAACCAACATTCTTACATTGAAACTGGATATAGTTATATGGGAATCGTACACAATACAGACGGGGAGATGCAGTTTCAATAACCTCCTTAAAAGATATTCCTTTCAAAAGTTTCGAGTATTAAAATAAACCAGTTCTGATGAAAAGATATTACCTTTTTTAAAGGTATCCAGAGATTAACTAATTTGGTCAATTACATCTTGGAGTATTTCTTAAATTTCAATGAAAAGCGTATAAAAACGATTGGGTGTTTTTTACTTTAGTTTAATTTTATTTTATTTATGATCTAATTTATTTGATGTACTCTTTCGAGTAGATAAGGAATTCTAGCTTCCAAAACTAAATCTCAATCAAGAAGTGACATCTAGTTTATTAGGGAGAAGGTATAAATTCGCGCCACATTTCCAGCTTTATCTCCAGTCCAAACGTATAGTAGGTCCGGAGTTAATCCCCGCCTCTAAATTACAACCAGCATCTCATTGGTTCTTGAAAACTGTGCACGTCAGCGCGACGCGAATGACGAAAATTGCGTATTTTCCGACTGAGGAGAGTGTAGCGAAATAGCCCGGCCTCCTTTACGTCCCCCCTTGTATTTTGAAAGGGTGACTAGGACTATGGCGCGCGAATACTTAGGCATCTTAAATCTTCTCCCTAATAAACTAGATATCACTTCTTGCCTCAATTTTCAAAGAAAAGTGAACGTCTGAGGAAGTTTGAGAGATTGATTAAAAACTAAATAAGAAAAAAAGGCGGGGTAAGGTGGAGGACCTTCTCATATACTTTTTCTAAACCATTTTTTTTTTTTTGGCTCTCGTGATAAAGTCGAGTTAATACAAATTTGGTATCTGCAGGGAAAAGTTATATTCTTATCCGTACATGTATACGAGCCGTTTTAATTTTATATACTCTTGATTAATTACAAAGGGAATATTATCTCCCCCATTTTTTCCCACCCCTTAGGATCAAATCTACTCCATAAAAATTTTCCATGTCTTATAGTAAAAATGTCTTAAGTTTGTAATACACTTATTTTGTCGAAGGAAAAATCGGTATACTAAACTAAATACTTTTCGAAACGGAGTGAAGAATTCGAAATATAAAGAAAGATAGTATAAGTGTAGGCCTTTGATTAACCAGTATAGTTATCTAAATGAGTAGTATAATGTCCAAAAGCGTGGAATTTAAATATTTCAAGGTAATTTATGGCATTCACAAAGTTTGCAAGTCGCAACGTCACAAATACATTTTCTAGAGACAACAAGTTCTGTTCCCTTGAAAACAGAACTTCTAGCATTCTTTTAATTTTCATGTTCAAAGAAAAGCTGAGTTTTATTTAAAAAAAAACAGTGCCAACCGGGTTTTATTGGGGTTCATTATATTTATATAATTAGAATATATAAGAAATATATATCGGAGTTTTTTGGGCTGAGCTTTTTGGATTATTGGAACCCAGAATAGTGCCTTCATCTCCAAGTTACCTAACAAATGCAATATTTACTGCAGAAAATAAATTACTAACTAATCACATTACGGAGGATAATTTACAATACAACAATTAAGGACGAATTAACCGCATGTTCTAACACTGCAATAACCATTTCTCAAATTTTCCAATTTGCGACATTATTATCCTAAAACCCCTAATATACTCAGCAACCCGAAGTTGATTTAAAATATGCTGTCCCAGCAAAATTTTTCCGGAGAGAAGAATTTTTTGTACCACCACGTCCACCAAAGTTTCTCCTCCTCCTAGACTTGGTGGCCGCGAGAGTGAAGGCAGGGAGGTATGGGCTAAGAAAAAACGGGGAGAACATAATCAACATTTTCCAGAGATGGCTACCGGGGATTAATTTTACCCAAAGATAAGGCGAGATGAAGAGGGGCGAGAATTCATCCGTAGCTTAGTTACCCTTAGAACATCTTGTAATCTAAAAGCTTTACTTTTTTAAAGAATACGAAGATAGGGAGGGAAGAAACGTCGGTAGAAAGAAAAATAGGCGGACATTGCATCTTCTATATAGACAAGCATTGCATTACCTTACATGTACGGAATGTTATTGCATGCCACGAATTTCGGACAGGTAAATGCGCCTGGCTTAAGAAGAGCTAGACGTAAGAAAGGGAAAGCCCCGTATGCCTTAAAGACAAACGAGTTTATTCCTTATGCCTTATACAAAAGAAAGAACTCCATCAGGAATAGACTTTCTTATTTTTCATATTCTTATAGTATATCAAATGCAAATAGAAATAATAGGAAGGCACTAGCTGAAAGAAATATGACGTTCGCGACGTCATGTCTCACTTTCTCTTTAGCTTCATTGGGTCGACCAATAAGCGCTCTACTTTATTATTACGTTCTTTTTCTTTCCTCACTCCGTTGAATAGAGAGAGTTGAGACATTCGGGCCTTAGAAAATTTTTGTTTCTTGGAGATTGTCATAGATTTCGCAGACCTGGTAAACGTATTCGGTTTGCCGGCGTACTAGTACATGCTCTTCGTGAATGACACTTCGCCAAGCTCTACACGCTACGTCACATCCTATTATTGTCTATTTGCCATTGCTACTAGCAACTTATTTGAAAGAAAAGCGGGCCAAATGAAAAAATTCTATCTCATTCTCCGTATATATCTATCTCTCTCGCCCATTCGGTAGCGAGCAATAGCTATCTATCCATTATAAACTTTGACAAGGAGTAAGTGAAAATTGCCCGGGGATATCACGACTTTTTTACCAGCGAGCCTTGAAAAATACTCTTTTTATTTTTTTTTAAGAAGCCCGAACGGCAGGTATCGGGATTGGACTTGGGGTAGGGTGGGTAGAATCTGGCAACGTTAATTTCTTTTGGTTGCGGAGTTAGCTTCATGGTAGACTCTACTAGAACGTTTTTAAAAAACTTTCGGTGGCGGCGGCGATAGTATTTCTTTTAAAAGGTGGTGTGGCGCTCGCGGAATATACCTGGATATTAAAGAAAGAAGTTAAAAAATAGGGGGGCCAACTTATAAGAAGCCCCGCCCTTGGAAGCGAATGGGACGGAATTTTTCCTAGGAGCTACCGGACAGGTGCGCCCACTGGTGCCGACGTTGGGTTGAAGTCGATGCCGGTGTCTGCGTGCGTGCGTCTTGATTTTTAAGGGGAAGGGAATTAGGAGTTAAGAAATCAACCTGTTGTTCTTTCCCCGCGTTAATGGATGGAGATCGGGAGACGGCGGTAATGTTTTTCAACTCGAGACTCTCAGAATATCTCATCTCGATGACGCGATATATACGGCGGCTCCCGAGTTCTTAGCGGCTACCGTATCATCATCGTTGTACATACCGAGCGAGACTTTAAGTGACTGTCTACCCGCTGTGTGCATGCCGCAGCACCGTTCTGGGAGAAAAGCAAACCCACCGTCCGTTATTCTTCAACCTCCCTTACTCTATCTCGTCCTCGCGCTCTCTCTCACTTTTCCATCATCAGGTCATTTTCATGCCAGGAAAAGATGTCATCCGTCTCTTGATAAAGGAATTATCAGCTTTATAGGTCCACGGTTAAAAGAGATAGGTAAGTTTATCTTCCAGCTTCGATACTAGTTGCATGGGATAGTGCAAGTACAATCACATTGCGTTGGGGACATTCTTATACAAGGACGGTAATAATTTGTTTAGAGTTTTCAAAAATGTAGATAAGCAAACACCCATTATTTTGCGCTATATAGCGTTGGATTTATACAAGATTCATTCAACTCCCCTCATTCGTATATTAGTCTAAATTCTACCGAGAATCAAATGATCCATTAGTTACGGAGCATAAGGGAAATATTAGACCTAAATAGCTTTTCCAGTCTCCTCCTAGGAAACGTCGAAACGATATTTTCTCTCAACAGAGTTATTAGTTTAGCGAGCTCGTTTCTGGTCCGGACGGCTTGGCCATCTTCCCAAAACGAATAGTATTAGAAAGGTCCCGCGGACATGGAGTGGCGATGACTGGGCAGGCAGACAAAAAGCAATAAGAATGTCGGAGCAGCGCACACCGCGGGTGGAACGAGAGAAAAATGAGCTCGGTGTAATGTCACAACGCGGTGCTATATTGAGGCGGGAATGGGGTGATCGTATTAGCCCAGGATGGTCGCGGCGAAAAATCCCTTCCCAACCCTATCCGAGGCTTGTATAAATCCCATTGTCGGAGCCATCGTAGATCAATGTTGTCTTTCGAGAGTCATCAAAACGCCATTGCTTTTTCTTTCAGAGGTATAGCGCCGCCTAATATCGACTGGTCACCCCGCGAGCGCGGTAATTGCGTATCGGGACCTCGGGCTTCTTGGATCGCCAAGTTCAGAACCCGAGACGGAACTTGGAGAAAAAAGGGAAGAAAGCGGAGAAGAGATACCGAAAACCATCCGATTTCTTTTCCATTCTACAAAAGGATAAGAAGATCCGAAGAAGATCGTGGAGGGCGGTGAAGGGCGCTACGGAGAAACCTTCCGTTTCTTTCTGGCGTGTTGAAGACGTCGAGAAAGTGACGCGCCGTGACCGAAAAGATCCGCGGACGGCGGAGAGCGCGTGAAAGAAAACTCTCGCGTTCCGAAGAAGCGGGAGGAGGAGGAGGAGGATCGGCGTGGTGGGGGTGGGGCGCGCGCGAGCGGGAAGATGGAAACGTACGTTTTAATTCCGGCGGAGTTGAGCCTGGTGAGCTCGCTGATGGCAGTGACCCGTGACCGAGAAACGGATCCCCGGAAGCCGACTACCACGGCCTCCTCCTTGTTATCCAACCAGCGGGAACTGATACAAAGACGCTTAATAGAAGGAGACGGTGCCGGCGCTCGCGTTTACGCTAACCAGAGACTGCCCAGGGGCAAGAGGTTCTTGCCCTTCGAAGGAACCGTCCGAATAGACAAATTGGACATTTTTCCCTTCTTGGACGAAGATGACGTGAGTATAACTCAACAATTATTACGGGGTCTCGCTTTAACACTTCCCCGAGTGCAAATGGAACTTAATGGTCAAGGCTAAGATGTGTCAGATATAGATCTCACTTTCGTCTCAAAGACATTAAGAGACACGCTGTCTAGGCCCCATTTTTACATTCAATTTTAAAGCAACCTCTACGACCTCCTTGGGACCCTTTTCGGGGGTCATTTCGCGACGCTCCTTGAAGCCATACGAAAAATAAATAGGATTAATATCTCCGGGGTATAAGAGATAACGAGTTAGACAAACTTAAAACTGCAAAATGTTTGTATTAAAAGTTTGTAACCGTTGTTGGCAATTCTTATTTTCACCCAAGCGTTCCTGAAAAACTGTCTAGTTCTAAATGGGTAATAAGTACCACTTCAAATGAAAGCACGGTGGGTCGACTATACGGAATGAAATGAAAAATAAGCTTAAGGACGCTTCAGTGTTGACTTTCTTAGTTACTCGAACGTAGTCCCCTTCCATCTAACCAGGGCTCTCTTCTTTCTACGATTTTTATTTTTTAAAATAAAGAAAGTGACTGACTTTCTTTCTCGAAGCCAGTAAAGGAAAGAGAAGATATAGCTTCTTCCTTTTGATATATCGTCCAATTTTTTCTTGGAAGGGGGTTTCAAGTTTTTTTATTCGAGGGGACCGGCGCGGCAGACGGCTGAGACCCTTAATTGAATTTTAACACCCCAAAACAAATTAGGCATATTTCGCTTGTCTCCTTTTTAAGCCCGCCAGATTATTCGTGCGCGACCCTCAACCTTAATTGCAATCGGAAATGATACTAGAGTCTAGGATACAGCGCGGGAATAAACCATGTATGAGTAGCGCTGAAAAATAAATAGTTCCAAGTCATTCTTTACTCGTTGTTAAATAGAAAAACAAGTGAGCATTTTTCTCTCTCTCTCTCTCCCTTCTTAAAAATTCAGAGCGCTCTAAGCCTGACAAGGATAATTGATAGTCTTATTTTGAGAAAGGTCAACCGCGGAGTGACTCGCCGAGTTTACCATCGAAAGGGAATAAAGATACATTCTTAATAATTTATATCATTTTAAAATTAAAAGGTAGCTTCGCGCCTTAAAATGAACTACCCTTAATCAGCGTTGTCACGAACTAGAGAAATTCGATTTTGTCGTTGGCTTCGGTTAAACGAACCATCGTCGGTGAGGCAAGGGATGTGGATATCGGGAACATAATGTAACGATGTATCGATATTTTATAATGTAACGATGTATCGATATTTTATAATGTAACGATGTATCGATATTTTATAATGTAACGATGTATCGATATTTTATAATTTAACGATGTATCGATATAAATAAAAAATCGATACGACAATATATCGCGAATGAAACATCGATACGACAATATATCGCGAATGAAACATCGATACGACAATATATCGCGAATGAAACATCGATACGACAATATATCGCGAATGAAACATCGATACGACAATATATCGCGAATGAAACATCGATACGACAATATATCGCGAATGAAACATCGATACGACAATATATCGCGAATGAAACATCGATACGACAATATATCGCGAATGAAACATCGATACGACAATATATCGCGAATAAAACATCGATACGACAATATATCGCGAATAAAACATCGATACGACAATATATCGCGAATAAAACGTCGATACGACAATATATCGCGAATAAAACGTCGATACTACAATATATCAGGAATAAAACGTCGATACGACAATATATCAGGAATAAAACGTCGATACGACAATATATCGAGAATAAAACGTCGATACGACAATATATCGTGAATGAAACGTCGATACTACAATATATCGAGAATGAAACGTCGATACTACAATATGTCGAGAAGAAACGTCGATACGACAAAATATCGAGAATAAAACGTCGATACGACAAAATATCGAGAATAAAACGTCGATACGACAAAATATCGAGAATAAAACGTCGATACGACAAAATATCGAGAATAAAACGTCGATACGACAAAATATCGAGAATAAAACGTCGATACGACAAAATATCGAGAATAAAACGTCGATACGACAAAATATCGAGAATAAAACGTCGATACGACAAAATATCGAGAATAAAACGTCGATACGACAAAATATCGAGAATAAAACGTCGATACGACAAAATATCGAGAATAAAACGTCGATACGACAAAATATCGAGAATAAAACGTCGATACGACAAAATATCGAGAATAAAACGTCGATACGACAAAATATCGAGAATAAAACGTCGATACGACAAAATATCGAGAATAAAACGTCGATACGACAAAATATCGAGAATAAAACATCGATACTACAATATATCGAGAATAAAACATCGATATATCATCAAGATTGATCTTAATTTTTTCGTGGAGAAAGTGGCTATTCCTTAAATACTAGATATCTATAGATTTAGTTGAGAAGAGTCAATAAAGATAAACTAAGGAATTTCTTAATTCTCTATAATAAAACTTGTCTCTACAGTACAGAGTCTTTTCGAGTTAATATTACGTGAAAATAAGCAATACATCGTGAATAACCGACCAAATATTTTCAATTAAAATTCCCCTTATCCCATTTTAATCAATTCCACGAAACTTATTAAAAAGTAGGATTGAAATCATTGCCCGGAGCATTCCATCCATAAGAAACAATTTTTCTCGCGTAAAAATACGACCCGGTATGTCACTGATTAAGGGGACCAGGCATATTCCCCGTGATTAAACAACGATTTTTAATGAATTTCGGTAATTTTCACAAAGAATTTCCAGGTGGAAAAAAAATCACGTTGAATAATGCAAGACTATAAGGGACTAAAAAGTGATGGGAAAACTCTCCCCATTGTATTAGAAATTTAAGCGTGAGAAATTTGTTCTCCGCGACAGAACAAAAATTATAATTTCGAACCCGAGCTGATCGTGTTCACGTTTTTAATTCGACGCTTGAGTTAAACGGACGACAAATACGTCGTAAGTTTTTTTAATACGAGAGTGTACCACACTCGAGGGTAGGATATCGAACGTTTAATGAGCCGTAAGAAATCAATGAAGCTTGACTTCCATTACCAGTATCAATTCATATTGATAATAAAAATATATTAAATTAATCTCGTATGTATAGAGCGTGGCGTACTCCAAAATGTTATAATTCCCCCGGTGCAGGTTATATGGAAAACACGTGATCGTGTAAGTTTGTCCAATCAGCTATAACGAATAGAATGAAAGGCCAATACGTAATAAAACGATAAACTATACACCGTTGCGTTTATTCGCTTTATATAATGACTAAAACCCATACCATAGAAAAAAAATCAGTATATTATCGTAAATGATCAAGCCTTCTAGCTATTCATTAATTATACAATATTTTTCTTTTATAATTCTTATACTTTCTCCCTCCGATATTTGGTGATGGGGGAAATGGAGATCTACTCGTTTAAGAACCGGGGTGATAATAAAGAAAATATTTAATGATATCATGAATATGGAAAATGCATGCTAATTACGATTCTTAACTTAGACAATGATAAAGCGGAGGAAGCGAGTTTTCCATTCTCGCCTTAGTATTCGAGGGAGAATTAAATACACTCGAGGTAATAATAAAAGTAAGTCGAAAATGTAAATGAAATTAACGGGGCTATAAAGGCTCTCAGTTTCCGACGAACAAAACGAACAATTAACAGAGAAAAAGAGGAAATAGAGAGAGAGAGAGAGAGAGAGAGAGAGAGAGAGAGAGAGAGAGAGAGAGAGAGAGAGAGAGAGAGAGAGAGAGAGAGCAAGGGAGAGAGAGATAGAGAGAGAGCAAGGGAGAGAGAGAGAGAAATTTAGGGCCGGGCGCGTTGCCGTATAAAATTAAACCATCATTAATATGCAAAAGAGTCCCGAAAAGAAACGACATCTCTCATTAGCACCCTAGACTCTCAAAACCTCCGCCCTCCTTTTAAAAGGAGCCTTTTGCCCCCCGTCCGTCCGTTTTCTAGCGGGCTTTTTCCAATTAATTACAATTACATTTATTATAAGCGAATTAATTAAGCTAATCTAACGACACGTTTTCTCTCTCGCTCTCTCGTTCTCTCTCTGGAGCTAGTTTCGCTACTTTTCACTCGGTTTTTCGAGCCAAAAACGAAGTGGATTTAAACGAAATACACACACCAAAACCCCGCAAGCAAGCAGCGTGTGGAATACAGCCATATTTTAAATCCGCAGTTATTAATCAAGTTTATATTAAATCGCTCGGGATAGAAAGTTAAAATATTTGGTCGAGCTAGGGATACGCGGTAACATCGGGCAAAATCTATTGCTTCTCTTCCCTTCTTCTATTAACTAGCCAGGAATTCCTTTTAATTACCAGCTCGCCAGTAATATCGTCACCGCACTATTAAGATCTCGCACGGTGGAAAACCACGTAAAAATTACGGTGACTCTTATATGAAAAGCGGTTAACCCTAATCGCTAGGTGCACGGTGGTGGAAATGCCTTTATGGCGCATCTCACGAGCTTCGCACGTGCGCGGGTCTGGACAGATTTTCGCGCCTATTTGCATAGAAAACGATAGGTATATATTTGGAAATGTTAATTCGAAAGAGTGCATGGCGGGAAATCTGGAAATAACGCGCCTTTTAATTTCAGTTTTTAAATACCGTTGGCGGTCATTTAAATCTTTAAGCACGTGTTACATTGTATCTGACATGTGGCTGCTTATTGTATCATTTGGGATTAAATCCGAGCTGTCTAGCGCAGTCTTAATTGCTTTCATGAACAGAAAGCAAACGATTAAAAGTAAACTTTGCAAAAAGAAAATTCCTTCTAATATTCAATTTCCATTAATTGGACTGCTCGAGACGCTCTGAAAAATTGCGCGTGTTCCATTTGTAGACCTAGATCAGCTCTTGCGCGGATTTCCCTGAATTTCATTAAAAAGTCTAAAAATCACCGAATTTCCCCTGTCTTTTTCCACGTTTGTATAAACCCTACTAAAGCAAGTCCAAATGCATGGAATTTGCTAAAAGTCAATCAATTTTTCTTTTGCAATAAAATCTAAATATCAACATAAACACACACAACAAACATATAATCAATATGTCAATTTGTATTCACGGACGAGAGACGCCCACTTGTTTCTACAAAGTTTCTTTAAGATTTTGATGGAAAAAAATACGAAGAAATAAATAAAAAAGGAGAGCTAGTTTTTCTCTCACGTCGATATGTATCAAGATTTATCCGCATCTACACTCAATCTTCATAAAAGGGTATTTGTCATATCGCGAAACACTGCTGGCAGCACCATTCGAGCAAGACCCGGGTGATTTTTAACATCTTCAATAAAATACTGCATGGCGTGCAAAAAGAAGAAGAAGAAACACACCGAGACATCGAAACTGATTTTGCGAAGTTTCTTTTCTTTTTTCCAAAGCGGGCGCTAAGATTAAAAGACCTAATTTTAGAGCGCGCTTATCTAATCAGAAGTAAGAAGAGACTAGAAATACTGAGCTAACCAAATTCTTCACTTGACAAAAGTGAATATTCTTGATAACACACCAATGGTTGGCCCTCTGGTAGCGGTTTCTGAGTTTTCCCTCCAAAACGTGAGACGCTCGTGGCATTAGACGGCCGAACTAGATTCAAGCACCCGCTTCGTCCGTGTTCCGCGGCTTTAGGTTGAGGGGAAGGGGGTAGGAAATGTTTTTGGAACTCTACCAATTTTTTTTCTCTGAAGTGTAGCCGCGATGGAAGCGGCATAAAATCCTCAAATATGTTCACTAGTGCCAGTATCTACTACCAATGCTAGAGTTCTTTACTTCTAGTCTCATCTTACTTCTGATCTAATCTTATATAAAGAAGAACGATGATTCGGATATATAAATGTAAGGTTTTATTCCGTCTCTAGCGCGCATGCAGTTTAATTTCGAAAAGAATCAGACACGAAACTTGTAAAGACTAGCTTCTTTTTTTTTCTTAAAATCTCGTAAGACAAATCACCGAATATCACGTTAGATTCGGTAAATGATAGGGTATAAGACTCCTTATCATTCCTCCCAGAACATTCGCTCTGATGGCAAAAAGTCATAAGTGAGAAGGTTTAGCTTAAAGGCCGGATTTTCTGCTAGAGGGTTCTCCTGGTGCAGAAAATGACTCGCGACCGAGTAACAATAGAGAAGCGAGTCGTCTAAAAAATACGGTTCTCCTGGTACAGAAAATCGAGGGATAGGGGTTCTACCGGTGCAGAAAATTGAGATATGGTATAGTCACGTTAAAATTTTGGACCCCCCTTTTCGCCCCTAAACTTGGGCGCCCAATATTTCCTAAAGTACGGTTCTTCGGGACGGGTACAGAAACCCGAGCAATAAACATATACATACACTTTGGAATTCATTTTCAAAGTAATCTGTTCAGCAGTCCTAAGTTTTGTGAGACCACTTCGCGAAGAACAAGAAAGTCAGTTGAAATTTTACCCGTGCCAAAGGTCTAAGAACAGAAAGCCAGTAGAGTGCTACTAGGAATATTGTCGTGACGTCACACCCTCTTATCTCTTACCTTGGCTCTGGCAACCATATTGGAAGTCATCAGCTTTGGCAATACAATTTAAGACCCCAAAAATGACGTCACGTCACATGGCTTTTCTCTCGCACTGTAGCTCCCTATAATCTATACGTTCATTACAAAAGATATACGGAGAAAAGTTGTCGAGGTAAAAAAGGAGGGTGACAGTAATGGGTCAAAACAGTATCGGTACCGCCCGCGGGGGTTTAAAGTAATATGGCACGGTCGCTAATGGGTTTCTACAATTGTTCGTAGCGGGGACCCCAGAAATTTTTGGGAGATGCTCTTTCAGTGCAATGACAAAAATCTTCTAGAAATACCACTAAATGGGTCCCGAGCTTGGCGCAGTCCTTGTTATATATACGGGATTTACGAGAGGTATTTCTGTGAGCGCTGCCATAACCTGTCGGCGGCCTTTAGTTAGTGGCTGACATTCCCTGTCGTCGAACGCGCTCAGTAGCCTTGGCAGAACAACTCTCCGAAAAGGGGGCGGTAACCTCTAAAGTCCCGTTATATTCTTAAAATTTACAACATTGACTTTACTACTTCTTCGAACTGGATATTTGGAAGGTAGATTTTTAACAGAAGTGAAACCTCGTGACTTGAAGAAGTTGGATAGTTTTTCTATATTCTCGGGAGTATAGTGATGATTTTCACCTTTACTAGTACAACCCCCTCAGGGGTTGGGGAGTTTTAAGAATATGTAGACACCAGAAAATTTGCTTACCCTTAGAGTCACATAATAGAGTATTTCTTTGGGATGTCCAAACTTTTCTAGAAACCATATAGCTCTCTGGGAGAGGGAGATTTTTAACAGTAAAACTAGAAGTTTTACCCAAATGTACGGCTTTAACGATATTGGTTCGAAATATTTTAGTATAGTGCTCCATCGTTTCATTAGAAACTGTTTCGTATAAGACTTTGCCATGGAATGTTCATGAAACCAACTAACGCTAGATGGTTCAGAAAAAAACTACTTACACGAATGTGCTAGTTCGGATGTTACTAAAACTCTTTCCCTTTATTTTAAAACTGAGATGGAAAAATATGATTTTGAAAGAAAATACTCCGCTGAATCCAAATCTATATAGCCGATTGATTAAAAAATTTCTTCTATTTTTTAATTTAAAATGTACTTTTTTAAACAATTGCAATGAAGTGCAGAATTAATTTTCTCACTCCTGTAGGCAAAAATCCTCAAGTTTATCTTATGGGTTGCATGTGCCTACAATTCTTTTAAAAATTTTCTCAACATAGTGATATAGCCATAGCCCTCACTCAATGGCTTTTAAGGTTTTCAAAGACTAGTTTATTATACTGAATTCAGATTCTATACCTCTGCTCAAAAGTACACTTCGCCACTGATTCTTTGACAGTTTGGTGTTGCTTTGGCTAACAATTGGCGAGACTAACCCCCATGGTATTCAACAAAACGCATTTGTGGTTTAGAAGATTATTAAATTAGCTATTGCTTGAGCTTCAAAGCTATAGTTTACTTTTGCTGCATGTTTAGTGCTCGGGTTTCTGTACCCGTCCCGAAAAACCGTACTTTAGGAAATATTGGGCGCCCAAGTTTAGGGGCGAAAAGGGGGGTCCAAAATTTTAACGTGACTATACCATATCTCAATTTTCTGCACCGGTAGAACCCCTATCCCTCGATTTTCTGTACCAGGAGAACCGTATTTTTTAGACGACTCGCTTCTCTATTGTTACTCGGTCGCGAGTCATTTTCTGCACCAGGAGAACCCTCTAGCAGAAAATCCGGCCTTTAAGTGTTAAAATCAAATTTTGTCACAATATGTCTCACGAACGACATCCGCGTAAACAATTACTTCCCAAAACCAAAAGGGGATATTAGCATAAGGATGATACTCTGTATCGTCTTAATACTTCAGTTACGTAACATGATTCTTCCCAGGCTCATGCATCTTTTTGTTTGCTCTCCTGCTCTCATCAAACTTCAGATGGGCAACTATCGCACCGTGGGGTGAATTCTGTAAATGTTTGGTACTAAATCCCTAGCATTCAACCCACAAACCTTGATTGTCCTGACGTGGGACATAAATCCATAAGCGATTGCGCCTTGGCGAATAGTTAAGCGCTAATAGAGTAATGATGAGGGAACTATTTATCGCGTTATGTGATTCGGTTTAGTAACCTTTCTCCAAATGTTCTCATGTTGGGAAGAATCATGTTACAATTACCCCGCTTTGTGGTAGGTACACTTTTCTCTTGAAGAGATGTATTATATACTTCTGCATGCCAAAACGACGAACCTAACAAATATTAACCAATTTGAAATTACCCCAAAAATGGTACAGAAAATCTCTCATTATTAGACGTTATAAGGTCTCAGACATCTTATATGTACCTGGCGTAATTTTCCCATAGCTTTCAGTATAGCCTAAGGCGGGGGTCTGCCTGCATCACTCTACATTACGAGGGTCTTTGGGGTCAGAGATTATAATCACCCATGGCAGCAGACTCGTCGTCGGATTACGCCTTCGTCTCTACGGGGTGCTAGGGAAGACCCTAGCTATACTTGAACTTTCCTTATTTGTTCACGTACAGATAGTTAATACATCGCTACACTAACCCACCTTAATTCTATTTCACTTACGGCAACTTTAATCATATTACCCGTTACACGACGAACAATTCTCGGTAGAGGAATTCGGTAGTTCCCAAAAAAAAATGTAGCGTTTCGCGAATTTAGGGAGTCCAATTATTGTGTTTTTTCTCCTTCTTCTTCAAGGCATGCTTTGAGATTTAAGGTTTATAACTCGAGATCTAATAGACGGTAGCTATTTTACCTTAAGGTATATCTTTAGTCGGGAATGCACGCAAAGCGGTTACTCATAAAAAAGATAATTTATACTCTAAGGGCACCGTCTCTATGGCTCCAATAACGTATTAAGATGAAGTTTCCAGGTATATGAATATAATTTATAAAATAATCGGTGGCAATCAAAAACTATCCATTTGAATGAACTAAAAATATATCGTTCTTTTTTATGGGTCGGACCTACCCCAAAATCGTATTAGATTCGAGTAATAGCTATACGTACCACACCTATTTGGGATTTTATAATAAATAAAATCTGTTCCATTATACAATGTGTTTCGACAATTTCGAGTCGAAAATGCAACTTTTTTTTGACATCCCCCTTAACTTCAGATAGACTTTTAGAAACACCCTGTATATTTATAAATTTACGTTTTTTTTATGCAAGAACGTAATCAAATACAACTTATTCCAAACATTTTACATTTTTAAATGTAATTGAATAAAAATAAGAATTAATCCAATAGTCCCAGGAATCTCTTAATCATACCAAGATATGTTCCATTGGTATGACACTACCTATACTTCGTAATGCTAGAGACTTACAGCTCGAGCTAGTTCGAGAACGACACGAGAATTGACTACACTCGGTTAATTTTGCAGTCCATCTTCCCATTTAATCTGTATTAAACCTTTGACAACGATTCACGAGGCGTCGCTTTACCTCGAATCTATGACCTACGTCACTTCAAGACAAGCTCCAGTTTGTAACCAGTGACAAACTTATGGAACATTATGAACTTATGTTATACGTAATACAATAAACAACACCCAAACTTGAATATAATTTATATTACATAAATAACATAAAAATAAATAAAAAAAAAATCACACGTGGTAAGATTATCATTATTTACACCGCAATAATATATTTCAAAAATAAATTCATTAATTTCAAAAATCAGTATGAGGAATGAATACGTAATGTCAAATACTCTAAACAAATAAAGTCCAGTGTTGCTAACGCCAGCTAGTTAATAAATATACAGGCATAGTTTATTTGGGTCAGTTTAATCTTTTTAAGCTTTTAGCATACGCCATAAATCTCAGATAGATCAAAATAAGGGGCCCTAGAATCGATACTTTTAACTTTACAAGATAATGTCTAGAATTTGAAAGGATAAGGAAGGGGGTTATATCTTATAAACGACTGAAAAATATTCAGTTTTGCTGTCGAATTTAAGGCGTGGTGCGGTGCGCGCGGTTTACATTTATTTTAGTTTCTTAAAATTACGAGGCTTTTTACGGGCGCCGCGCGCGCGGTGCCAATTTCAAGTGGGAGTAGGAAGTTTAAGAAAGAGGTAAAAATCTTAAGGTAGAAGGAGAGAAAGAGAGATAGAGAAGACAGCTGTATATAATACAAAACCAAAAAGTTTTAAAAAAGGTTTTTGATTTTTGCTAAAATATAATCGTTATATAAAATTTTGAAATATGAAATAATAATTTTTTTTTTGGTTTTTAATCAAAACGAACTGAAATTCAAATAGATTTTATCTCCAAAACGACGCGATGAAAATTATGGTAAACACTTATTCCGCCGCGATTTGAAATGATTGAAATTACTAAAAAAAAAAAAGAAGAAGATATTTTTAAACTATTTCTAAAACGTTTAAAAGAAGATATTTTTAAACTATTTCTAAAACGTTTAAAAGAAGATATTTTTAAACTATTTCTAAAACGTTTAAAAGAAGATATTTTTCAACTATTTCTAAAACGTTTAAAAGAAGATATTTTTCAACTATTTCTAAAACGTTTCCCACAAAACCTTTTAATTAAGATGCTCATTCTGTCTAAGACTTCTCAGTGATGTCAACGTATGTTAAACGCATCTCAAATATAACACGATTTGTTATTGAAAACTAGCAAAAACACTCCCCGAAAAACGTTTAAAATTAATTGGAATAACTAAGTTTAATAGGTAAAAAAACAAATTAGAAAAGTACATTTCAACTCCTTGAGAAAACGTTTAAAATTAAACGATTTAACTAAGTTTAATATCAATGAAAAAAAATCCCCCACATCAATTGTATCCTAATTTACAAATAAAAAAAACCCCATAAACCATGAAGGAATTAAAAGGGTTTAAAACCACAACTAAAGGGAAGGAAAATATAATAATAAAATGATATTTAAACGTTTAAAATTGCGCGGAAGCCAGTCGCCCTTTCTGTAATATTAAAAGTATATATGACTAGCAGCGACTCTAACACCAGTCACGAATTTTCGTACGTTAAAAAGGTCACTTTTACCGCTGTACAACAAAACTGAAGGAGCTACGTTTATGTAAGGCAATTTCGAAAACTTTTACCCGCGTCGAAAGTACGAATGCGAATGCTACGTGACTGTAGAAATAAAACCGAAAAATGAAAGGACAAAGTGAAAAGGGAATGGATACTTGCTCAGCCCACAACGCGAAAAACTTACACCGAATTCTAAATTTGTTAATACCAGGAAGCCCAGTCCGAAATTGCATTACTGTTTTAATTTCATAGCACAAAATATTCAAGGTTATATAGGATTGTTTTAGGAGAAAACAATTAGGTTATGTAGGTTAATATAGGAGAAAAAATAGGTTATGTAGGTTAATATAGGAGAAAAAATAGGTTATGTAGGTTAATATAGGAGAAAAAATAGGTTATGTAGGTTAATGTAGGAGAAAAAATAGGTTATGTAGGTTAATATAGGAGAAAAAATAGGTTATGTAGGTTAATATAGGAGAAAAAATAGGTTATGTAGGTTAATGTAGGAGAAAAAATAGGTTATGTAGGTTAATGTAGGAGAAAAAATAGGTTATGTAGGTTAATATAGGAGAAAAAATAGGTTATGTAGGTTAATATAGGAGAAAAAATAGGTTTTATAGGATAATATAGGAGAAAAAATAGGTTTTGTTGGTTAATATAGGAGAACAAATATGTTTAATAGGTTAAAATAAGAGAAAATGTAGGTTCTATAGGTTAAAATAGGAGAAAATGTAGGTTCTATAGGTTAAAATAGGAGAAAATGTAGGTTCTATAGGTTAAAATAGGAGAAAATGTAGGTTCTATAGGTTAAAATAGGAGAAAATGTAGGTTCTATAGGTTAAAATGTAGGTTCTATAGGTTAAAATAGGAGAAAATGTAGGTTCTATAGGTTAAAATAGGAGAAAATGTAGGTTCTATAGGTTAAAATAAGAGAAAATGTAGGTTCTATAGGTTAAAATAAGAGAAAATGTAGGTTCTATAGGTTAAAATAAGAGAAAATGTAGGTTCTATAGGTTAAAATAGGAGAAAATGTAGGTTCTATAGGTTAAAATAAGAGAAAAAGTATTTTCTATAGGTTAAAACAGGAGAAAAATTAGGTTCCATAGATTAATACAGGACCTTTATAATAGTCAACAAGCCAGAATCATCAATTAATGTCCAACCCCTCAGTAAGGTGTTGTCGAGACGCTGGATTAATATAAGTCTTTCCAATTATTTAAGTAAATAGAACAACAGTGAGAACGAGAAAGCGCGTTTTAAAATAATAGCCCCGTTATTAATTTTGAAAACCCCTAGACCATTATCCTCGATGCAGCTAACAACCTCGGACTCTTAACAAAATGGGGGTGCGCGCTTGCTAAAATTGCTATAGAATAATTAAACCGATTTTAAAACGAGTAAACGTGTCGGAATTATAAAAGAGATTATTGTTCTATAAATGTCTAACTAAACACTCGTGTTTAACAAATATAAACTCCCGTATCATATTGGTGGCTGCGGCCAAGATAATTATTCCTTTTTAACAATTGCTTAGAAATTACAACCATATCTTGACACATTGCGCTGCTATAGTGTTTATATAATAATAATAATAATAATATGCATAAATTATACTATTTGACAGCGTTACCGCACATTTTTCATTTCAAAATTTTCCAGCCCATTTTCCCCCCTGTTTAAAATGACTATAGTACCATGAACTTTTAAACATACAGGGTGTTTTTGATAAGTCTATCATAAATTGAGGGTAATGTTCTTTGACAGATTTTGAATTGAAAATGTTCTATAACATTTTGTACTTTTCCCTGACCGTTGTGATCATTTTAAAACTCCCGAATTTCCCTGACCATTGTGATCATTCTAAAACTCCCCGAATTTCCCTGACCATTGTGATCATTCTAAAACTCCCCGAATTTCCCTGACCATTGTGATCATTCTAAAACTCCCCGATTTTCCCTGACCATTGTGATCATTCTAAAACTCCCCGATTTTCCCTGACCATTGTGATCATTCTAAAACTCCCCGATTTTCCCTGACCATTGTGATCATTCTAAAACTCCCCGATTTTCCCTGACCATTGTGATCATTCTAAAACTCCCCGATTTTCCCTGACCATTGTGATCATTCTAAAACTCCCCGATTTTCCCTGACCATTGTGATCATTCTAAAACTCCCCGATTTTCCCTGACCATTGTGATCATTCTAAAACTCCCCGATTTTCCCTGACCATTGTGATCATTCTAAAACTCCCCGATTTTCCCTGACCATTGTGATCATTCTAAAACTCCCCGATTTTCCCTGACCATTGTGATCATTCTAAAACTCCCCGATTTTCCCTGACCATTGTGATCATTTTAAAACTCCCCGATTTTCCCTGACCATTGTGATCATTTTAAAACTCCCCGATTTTCCCTGACCATTGTGATCATTTTAAAACTCCCCGATTTTCCCTGCCCATTGTGATCATTTTAAAACTCCCCGATTTTCCCTGCCCATTGTGATCATTTTAAAACTCCCCGATTTTCCCTGACCATTGTGATCATTTTAAAACTCCCCGATTTTCCCTGACCATTGTGATCATTTTAAAACTCCCCGATTTTCCCTGACCATTGTGATCATTTTAAAACTCCCCGATTTTTCCTGACCATTGTGATCATTTTAAAACTCCCCGATTTTTCCTGACCATTGTGATCATTTTAAAACTCCCCGATTTTTCCTGACCATTGTGATCATTTTAAAACTCCCCGATTTTTCCTGACCATTGTGATCATTTTAAAACTCCCCGATTTTTCCTGACCATTGTGATCATTTTAAAACTCCCCGATTTTTCCTGACCATTGTGATTCCCTGACTTTTCCTGACCATTGTGATTCCCTGATTTTTCCTGAAATTGTGATTCCCTGATTTTTCCTGACCATTGTGATTCCCTGATTTTTCCTGACCATTGTGATTCCCTGATTTTTCCTGACCATTGTGATTCCCTGATTTTTCCTGACCATTGTGATTCCCTGATTTTTCCTGACCATTGTGATTCCCTGATTTTTCCTGACCATTGTGATTCCCTGATTTTTCCTGACCATTGTGATTCCCTGATTTTTCCTGACCATTGCGTTTCCCTGATTTTTCCTGACCATTGTGTTTCCCTGATTTTTCCTGACCATTGTGTTTCCCTGATTTTTCCTGACCATTGTGATTCCCTGATTTTCCCTGACCATTGTGTTTCCCTGATTTTTCCTGACCATTGTGATTCCCCGATTTTCCCTGACCATTGTGATTCCCTGATTTTCCCTGACCATTGTGATAATTTTTAAATTCCCCGATTTTCCCTGACCATTGTGATAATTTTTAAATTCCCCGATTTTCCCTGACCATTGTGATCATTCTAAAACTCCCCGATTTTCCCTGACCATTGTGATCATTCTAAAACTCCCCGATTTTCCCTGACCATTGTGATCATTTTAAAACTCCCCGATTTTCCCTGACCATTGTGATCATTTTAAAACTCCCCGATTTTCCCTGACCATTGTGATCATTTTAAAACTCCCCGATTTTCCCTGACCATTGTGATCATTTTAAAACTCCCCGATTTTCCCTGACCATTGTGATCATTTTAAAACTTCCCGATTTTTCCTGACCATTGTGATCATTTTAAAACTCCCCGATTTTTCCTGACCATTGTGATCATTTTAAAACTCCCCGATTTTTCCTGACCATTGTGATTCCCTGACTTTTCCTGACCATTGTGATTCCCTGACTTTTCCTGACCATTGTGATTCCCTGACTTTTCCTGACCATTGTGATTCCCTGATTTTTCCTGACCATTGTGATTCCCTGATTTTTCCTGACCATTGTGATTCCCTGATTTTTCCTGACCATTGTGATTCCCTGATTTTTCCTGACCATTGTGATTCCCTGATTTTTCCTGACCATTGTGATTCCCTGATTTTTCCTGACCATTGTGTTTCCCTGATTTTTCCTGACCATTGTGTTTCCCTGATTTTTCCTGACCATTGTGTTTCCCTGATTTTTCCTGACCATTGTGTTTCCCTGATTTTTCCTGACCATTGTGATTCCCTGATTTTTCCTGACCATTGTGTTTCCCTGATTTTTCCTGACCATTGTGATTCCCCGATTTTCCCTGACCATTGTGATTCCCCGATTTTCCCTGACCATTGTGATAATTTTTAAATTCCCCGATTTTCCCTGACCATTGTGATAATTTTTAAATTCCCCGATTTTCCCTGACCATTGTGATCATTTTAAAATTCCCCGATTTTCCCTGACCATTGTGATCATTTTAAAATTCCCCGATTTTCCCTGACCATTGTGATCATTTTAAAATTCCCCGATTTTCCCTGACCATTGTGATCATTTTAAAATTCCCCGATTTTCCCTGACCATTGTGATCATTTTAAAATTCCCCGATTTTCCCTGACCATTGTGATCATTTTAAAACTCCCCGATTTTCCCTGACCATTGTGATCATTTTAAAACTCCCCGATTTTCCCTGACCATTGTGATCATTTTAAAACTCCCCGATTTTCCCTGACCATTGTGATCATTTTAAAACTCCCCGATTTTCCCTGACCATTGTGATCATTTTAAAACTCCCCGATTTTCCCTGACCATTGTGATCATTTTAAAACTCCCCGATTTTCCCTGACCATTGTGATCATTTTAAAACTCCCCGATTTTCCCTGACCATTGTGATCATTTTAAAACTCCCCGATTTTCCCTGACCATTGTGATCATTTTAAAACTCCCCGATTTTCCCTGACCATTGTGATCATTTTAAAACTCCCCGATTTTCCCTGACCATTGTGATCATTTTAAAACTCCCCGATTTTCCCTGACCATTGTGATCATTTTAAAACTCCCCGATTTTCCCTGACCATTGTGATCATTTTAAAACTCCCCGATTTTCCCTGACCATTGTGATCATTTTAAAACTCCCCAATTTTCCCTGACCATTGTGATCATTTTAAAACTCCCCAATTTTCCCTGACCATTGTGATCATTTTAAAACTCCCCAATTTTCCCTGACCATTGTGATCATTTTAAAACTCCCCAATTTTCCCTGACCATTGTGATCATTTTAAAACTCCCCGATTTTCCCTGACCATTGTGATCATTTTAAAACTCCCCAATTTTCCCTGACCATTGTGATCATTTTAAAACTCATTTTCCCTGACATTTTCAAAATCCCCGAGTTTCGATACAACCTTATTTGAAGCGAAATATTTTGACTTCCTGATTATAAACTTGGCTATTATAAATTTACACGTTTTCCCATAATTTATTCAAACAGATTCGACATTGTTTCGGCAGCTACGACGAAATTCAAGAATTGAGCAAATGGAAATTCCGTCAATGTAATTGGGTTCGTTTTCTCCGCTACTCATCGGTGTTCAGCGGAGACGTGAACGTACTGGGGACACTAGTCAAAGGCGAACCGGTCTACGAAACGATTCGACCGATCCTTCCCGAAACCGAACTGGTAGCGTACTTCGAAGATCCCGAAGCTATTCTAAGAAACCGAGGAACACCGGGATCGGGTGGTGAAGCCGGACGATGCTTCGAATGGAGTACGGGAGCCGAATGGGTCAGAAACCGCCATTTTGTCATATCGCAATATAGACATACGATGGGAATAATTTTAGAAGGTAAGACAAGACAATCTTCCTTACTTATCTACTTCTGATCTTAACCGCGATCATTAAACCCCTTCACTCTTATAATCGAAAATTCAAAATTGCGGTTTTAATATTAAAGAATTACCCCTGAGGGCATAGAAATTTATAAAATAAAAATTTTCCAAAAGAGAAAAAATTATCGTTCTTAACGACACATCAAAGATAAATATACAACTTCGATAAATGGAAAGTGTCAACCTCAAAACTAACCAAAAAGAAAAAAAAATTCCCCATCATCGCAAATAAAAAATTTGACAGATTTTTAAATGAAAAACAGAACTTGAAATAAAATAAAAAAGTAACGAATTTCGTCGAGAGGGTTGAAAATAACCATTCACTTATGAAAATAAAAATATTCCCAAACCCCAGCTCAGCTTTCGTTTAAAAATTTTGAGCGAATTAACCCTCTTCCCCCCCCTCCTTTTTTATTTCTTAAGTCAAAACAAATTCAACTTAGATAGGCAAAAAATATACGATAAAGATATAGAAAAATCTTTAAAAATCTTCCCAGAAAAAGGCTTTTTCCAAGATTACTTGATCTCGTGCGCGAAAAGAACCACCCGAAATCTCTTTCGGTATTTCTCTGAATAAACATGGAATCTGCGTGTGTAGGTTCCTAGATTTTATTAAGAAAAATAATTCCTCGAATGGATATATAAAAGAAAAATAAAGACAAAATTCCTTTGGCGACGGAAAGAAAACCAAAATTATCATAGCGCAATTTCCTTTATTCGGCAAACCAACAAGGGAGGGTGAAGAGGAAAATCAAGTGATTTTTTTATCGATTCTACTACTAATTATAAAACCATTCTACATAGTACAACATCCAGGAAATACCAACTCCGAATAATTTTAAAATTCAAATTAGGTTCAGATTTCATGGATAATTTGAAATAAGGACTTCGGACCAATCACATAACGCCCTGCTTTCCTATTAACAAAATTTCCGTTGCACGCTCTGCATCTCGAGCAACGATTGTTACATCGCCAGCAACTTTTATCAAATCTCACGCTAAATTTCATTTGGCATGGAGCATGTCACGAGAATTTTGTTAACAAGAAGGCAGGGCGCTACGCGATTGGTCGGAGGTCCTTATTTCGAATTATCCATAAAATCTGAATCGAATCTGAATTTTAAAATTATTCTGTGTTATATCTTGGATGTTTCACTATGCAGAATGGTCTTATAATTAGTAGAAGAATCGATAAAAAAAATCACTTGATTTTACACTTCACCCTCCGTTTAAGAAATAAACAATATAATAATTGCGGATTTGGGATTAAAGATTTCGAGAAATTTGCCTAAATAAGGTTTGTTCAAGTTTGGCACGTGCTTTTCAAACCTTACTGTAACATTAGGGTTAGCACGTACCAGTTCTAAAACTACGTATAGAGACGTCGAATAACATGTTTTTTCATTAGCTTCGTCATCTTATCAAAAATAACCTTCTTAAACAGAACGTTTCGGATCAATTTAGGCTTAACGCCAATTCCTCGATGTTTACCCGAGAAACGATAGAATTGAACGACAAAAGCCTAGGCTAGAAGAAGAGCCTTTTTGAATGGCGAGAAAGGACAAAAATAAGAAAATTCTCTAAGACTACCCGATAGGGGAAAGAAAAAGTTAAAGAAAAAGATACAAGGATGAGACGGAAAGTGTCTTTGGCGAGAAGGCTGCTCGAGATAGGAGACGGGGTTTTCTGGGCCCCCGTTTATCCCATCCCTACTTCTTCCCCATTTTCGGCCGTAATTACTTTCCAAATTTGCTGTCAACTTGAAAGCTAGGCCCGGGACAAGGATTATAAATGAGGCGCTCGGGCACGTTGAATACGACCAACGTTTATTTTAATAAAAGCGACATCTATCTAAAGAGACGCATTCGAGATTGTCTTTTCCTTCTTCCTCTTCTCTATACAATAAAGCTTCTAATCTCGACATATTCAGTTATTTTCTTTTAAATTTGATAAAAATATTTCATATCCCACATTCCATCGGCTTGTCCAAAATAATCCATAAGCGTTCCAAATAATTATAAATGTTTTTAAAACATATATTGAACATTACAATGGAAAGTATTCCAACCTTAATTGCCTTTGTAAATACATAGTTTAAAAAAATTGGTATTTTTTCCGGAATAATAGGAAAAGAAACCGTGTTTTTATTGGAAAATAGCTAAATTTTGAAAACTTTATATGATAAATTATACAAAAACTTCGACTAAGCCAAAAATACAGGATTACGTAGAACATTTTATGAAGGGATAGGTTCAAAATATAGGATTTTATAGGAATTATAGGACCACGTTCTTCCAAGCTAATTTTTATAATCACTCCAATTCAAAATTCTGTCGGTTTCATTAAATGGCCCCAAAAAGATATCAGTGGTCTCCTATGATGAATACTAATACCTTTAATTGCCTTTTCTTTTTATTTGAGCACCTCCGTTGTAAACCTCTCCCATTATAAATCGTGGATGATATCGCGACTCTTTTATATTTCAATCTACTAGCTAGCTGAAACTTCCTTCCGATTTTAAACTAGTTTGGGGTGAGCGAGCGCGGAACACAAACTTATTACGAAAGAAAAAGATAATTTGCTCCGTTCTGCACGTAATCGTTCTTTCCCATTTGCCCCCGAAAAAGGCTCTAACGCGATAAAAGGATAATCCTGAAAAGCTCCAACAAATAAAAAAGAAAAAGAAAAATGGAAGAGAAGCAAATGGACCCTAATGATAAATAATCCGGACAAGTTCAACTTTTTTCCCCTCAATCTCTTTTTAATAATTTCAAGTTTTCTCTTCTTTACGCCACGCCAAATACACCGAACACTGTCCAATTCTTTAAAGGTCCATTCAGACTACAGTAAAATCTTACTTTCCCGACAGTCACCTCGTTAATTCCGTTTCGGCCGCGTCGGTACGTTCATTTCCCTGTTCAGACTGCAAGAGCAGACGACTTAAAAGGAGTCGCGTATTTGGTGATTTTTGAGCCAAGAATCGTAAAACCTTTCATACTTCATCTCCTAAACCGTATAACTCGGTAAGACATGATCGAGTTAAGGCTCTTTCAGACGATCCAACTTTTTGACTCAGCTCGATGGGTCAAAAAGTTGTATCAACTTGCCCAACTTTTGAAAGGAAAAGTGTAGTAAATCCTTCCTTTTCACACGACTAAACTTTTACCTCCAAATGGAACTTTTAAAGCGCCCTCTACCTTGGCACTTACGAAATAACGCGCGAAAAAGCCTTTTTTGTAATTCATTTTGATTGGCTTGAGAAATGAACTTAAAAAGTTGAGTCAGCAAAAAATTGGATCACTGATCCAATTTTCCTAGCAATTTTTTTTGGTGACTCAACTCATCCAACGTCTATTCACACGATCCAACTAGTTGATTCAACTCGAGTTGAACCATCAAGCTGAGTCAAAAAGTTGGATCGTCTGAAAGAACCTTAAGTTATGACTAAAAAGAAAAGGCGCTAACGAGGTGATGCCATCTCGACACAGCCCCAACAAAATTTAAAATTTTCAAACTAAACCCGAGAATCTTTTATGTGTAGAGTCGTTGACACGTTTCTAATTAAGCGCGAACAAGGAGACTTCACCGACGGAAGTGAACTTAAGATTTTTCTCAAGTCTGAATGGGCCTTGACGAAATACGTGACGATCATCACCACGAAAGTCGAGATGAGCTCTTGCTGGGTACTTAAACATTTTTCCAAAGAACGCGACCGATAAGCTAAGACAAGGATGAGACGACATATTTGAACGAAAAAGAAAAGAAAAGTATCCCATCTTCTCCTGGGCGATAATAGGTTTGAAAAACTTGGATTCTAATATAAAAACGCCAAGCTGTTTCATTGTTTCTAGAGGTTATTTTTATATAAGGCTCGTAATAGGCGTCTCCATATGGTCGGTGACCGCGCCCTTGACTCTTTGTCAACCCGATTACCGCGCGAGTTTTCTTATATATATATAAAGATCTAGTTTCGTTTGGCACGCGATAGTAATACAAAGAAAGGTCATCGAAAAGGGGGGGAGTTGAATTGAATTGAATTGAATCCGTGACCCCCCGTCTCCTCCTCACCATGCACCTTCACCATCCAGAATTATAAAGAAACGATAAAGACCATTACGGACGGACTTTATAACAATGGATGTGATGTCTAAGTCTAGAGAGAGATAGGGGGGGGGAACAATGTATCTGTGTTTCTGCAGATAATACAATACATAGGATATATACATACCCCTTAACCTTTTACTAAGAATATCAAGTTGAAATATTTTAGATTAATACTAAAGGGAAGGGAGTATTTAAGAGCGGATAAAAATATCCTTAATGATGTAGAGCTAATAATGTATATTATTATTATATCGTTTCTTTGTTTTGTTCAATGAACGCGGAATGTTTAGTTTGCGTTTTTAATCGTTCAACCCCTGTAGAGATGCTTACCCGCTGTGAATGAATGAATCTTTATTTGCTTTCTATATGGAGATCCCTTTTGAAACAGGGAGGAGCCACTACTGGCTCGCAAGCAATTGGTACAGACCGTTACAATTTGTTAAACATTTGTAAGGTAAAATTAACCAGATTATATACAAAATGGAATACAGTATGAAATGGTAATGACAAATGTTCCGGGAGCAGTTACTTAACAATGGTACAATAAATTTTGAGAAAATATCTCCATGGTTTGATGCTCATCTCAAAGTTTGATCAGGCAGGAGAGCAAACTTAAAGGGTGCATGAGCCTGGGAAGAAACATGTTACATAACCAAGAAGCGATATCTAGTGTACTAGGGAGAAGGTATAAGATGCCTAAGTATTCGCGCGCCATGGTCCCGGACTCCCGGTCCCAATCTCAAAATACAAGGGGGGACTAAAAAGAGGCCGGGCTATTTCGCCTCTCCTCAGTCGGAAAATATGACTGTTAAGGCTCGTTTTCATAGAAGCTCGAAAATTCGAAAACTCTCACGCTTCGCGAGCTTGAATACGCACGGTAACGTATTTTTTTTCGAACGTTTCCGCTTTCGCTCGAAATTTTCACGCAACTCGCGCCTATGAAAACGAGCCCTAATTTTCGTCATTCGCATCACGTTGGCTTGAGTTTTCAAGAACCAATGAGATGCTGGTTGTAATTTAGAGGCGGCAGGGATTTAGAGGGGGGACTATACGGTTGGACTGGAGATAAAGCTGGAAATGTGGCGAACTTGTACCTTCTCCCTATAAACTAGATATCACTTCTTGACATAACTAAAGAATTAAGAGTATACAGAGCGTCATCCTTCTTCTATTATCCCCTTCTGTATATATCGATAAAATCCTTATTTCTTAAGGAAGTTTATTTTGTAATTTTCTTAAACCAGAGAAATAAGATCCCAAATGGGTATATGGGGTGGTGCAAGGAGAAATCGGAAGGTGACCTTTATTATCAGTCTAGCCCGATGGTTCTTTATTTTTTTAAAAAAAGGAATATTGTTATCAAGGGGGCCGGACTTTATGGGATAGATATTTTTCATTCCCATAGTCAGGTAGCTAGCTAGCTACATAGCTCGAAAACTGAAAGAGAGAGAAAGAGAAGCCACTTTTGACAAGAAGAACCCCCGGGCCAGGGCGTAGCCTCGATACAGCCAGCTTCTTTTCTTATAAAGGCAACGTTTCGTTTGCTAGCTAGTTCGTTTTTTTCTTGCTGTCTTAAAACATATAAATTCCCCCCCCCTTCCCTTCGATCACTTCTAGCCCTCCCTATAACTGCAACCAAAAAGACTTCCAAAGTTTCAATATATATGTGAAATTGGTATTTCTTCTTAAAAATATAGTTAGGACTTCTTATTGACATTTCGTTAAGTTAGTAAGTGCCGATGTAAAATACCGGTATAGATTAGAAGACCTTTAAATAAATTTCGTTTTTCGCATTTGCGCACGCGAGACTTCCAAATAAATAATCATGATTTATGTTGGAATTAAGTTGAATTTTTAGATACGGTTTTTCTTTTTTTATTATTTTATTTAGTAAATGTAATAATGGCCCCTCCCAAACTAAAATATTAATTCTAATGCAATAAAATAAATAAAATGTTTATCATTATATTAAAAGTTTAAATGCGTACGATAATATTTACTCTTCAAAAATTAATTTAAATCAAAAGTTCAGGTAACGTAACATTATACCTTAAAATAACCACTTTTTTCTAAATATAAATGGAAAAATATAAAAATAAATAAATAATCTATTATTACAAAATAATTGTCATTTAATTAGTCTTAAAAAGAGGACTACTGCGAAGACGTTGGTTTAGTGGCGTCTGCTAAATCGAACCTCTCACCACTACGGGATTGGTTGAATTCTCACAGGCTGAGAGAGGTAAGGGTAAGGTAGGGGTTCGGGTTTGCAGACGCTTTTAAAAAGAATGGAGGCACAGTAGCTCTTGTTTTTAAGACCAGTTAAATGCTAATTATTTTGTAATAAGAAATCATTTCTTTATTTTTTAAATAAATATATATTTTTCTTTTCAATCTAAAAAAGGCCCTTATTTAAAGGTATAAACAAATTAATCGATTTCCAGTTTAAATAATTACAAAGGTCTTTGTCCTTTCTCTTCATCCAATTAATCCCTATATCATCTTAGATAACTATAACTTGAAAATAAACGCGTAATCCTATGTCAATTAAAATTGATTCGGATTACTACTGCTACAAAAAAAAAGAAAAACTAATCTGTCTGCATTTAGAAAAGAAAGAGTGATCAATTGATCATTCCGTCGAAAGGGAATTAAAGAACGACAATTTTTAAGCGTTAAAAAAGGTCTCGTCTTTTTTTTTTTTCAGGTGGTTTTAAGGTATAACCAAATTATTAACCCCAAAACCGGTTGTCCCTTTTAAGAGATTATTTGTAGCCCGAAAAAAATAATTATTATAAAGTTTTAAATGAGAAATCGGTATCGGTTGATAAAACGACACGTGACCCAAATATTAACGAAAAAAAAAATAAAAAATATAGGCGGTTTTTAAAAACCCCAAGATACAGACGATTATTAAATAAGTATCCATAAAAAATCAAGAGCAAAATACGCAATTCAATAATGGCACCGCGTCAATATTCCCATAGAGCTGAAGTACACCAAAGCTAACAAAACTGCCAATATATCTTATACAGTTCTTCATTTATAGGTTAATTCGCTCGGAGCTATTATTTAAAAAAGTGCCATGCCCCTCTAATTTTCTAATTTAATTTACCCCTATACCCGGCCTAGTACACTTTGCAGATATAAGCTCGCACAATAGATTTCGACACTAAAAAAAATCCCATTTAATTCAATCAAAAGGCGTAATTTGGCAGCGTTTAACCTAATAAGATCTCTTTTGCGGCGAAAACCAAAGTGATTAACTTATCAAGGATAGCCGGATAATAATATAAATCTATAGAGAAAAACTATTAAATTGAAATAATCAAACGGAAAAAAGGGAAAGAAAAGACATTTCGAGAGTCGCGTACTAAAACTATAAATCTAGATAAACCAAAGGAATAGCAAGAAGTGATATCTAGTTTATTGGGGAGAAGGTATAAGTTGCCTAAGTATTCGCGCGCCATAGTCCCAGTCCCCCTTTCAAAATACAAGGGGGGACGTAAAAGGAGGCCGGGCTATTTCGCTACAGTCTTCTCAGTCGGAAAATATGATTGTAATTTTCGTCATTCGCGTCGCACTGACGTGAGTTTTCAAGAACCAATGAGATGCTGGTTGTAATTTAGAGGCTGGGATTAACTCCGGACAGGCTACGTTTGGACTGGAGATAAAGCTGGAAGTGTGGCGCGAATTTATAACTTCTCCCTAATAAACTAGATATCGCTTCTTGATCTAGATAAACCAAAGTAATAGGGAGATTTAAGATTTTTTAAAGGTATTTTAGCCGCGAGAGACAAAAATTAGAAAATTTTAAAAGAATGGATAAAGAAAAGCGGAACTACCCTAAGTGTTCAAAAAACCCATTTTTCAATGACAATACTATATCATTTTATTTAAGTATTAAATCTCATTGCGTGACATGAAATTTGGGCTAAAAATACTTGGCTAAAATGTTAAGCTTAAACAATTTTTGAGGCCGCGTTTATACACGTCTGATGTCAAAAAATTTTATATTTTTTTTCTTTCCCCATCGAGAAAAATATACGGACGGTATCACGCGATATCAAATCTTAGTAATTTTTTGGCAGCTATAACTAAATGAAAGTAAATAATATAAAGTAAAAATATTTAAGAGAAGGCCAGCCCTTTTATGGCGTATATTTTCTAATAACATTCCCAAATATTGTCTCTGTTAATGAATCTTTAATTCATAAGGTTTCAAAATATGAAAGCCTATAGGGGGGGGGGCGTTGATCAATAAATAAATAAAAAATAAAAATAAGTAAATAATATATATAAAATATATAATAAAATAAATAAATAAAATATAAAATAAAATAAATATATAAAATAAATATAAAATAAATAAAATAAATAAAATAAAATAAAATAAAATGAATAAATAAATAAACTTCCAAAAATAAATTTCTACTACTCATACAAATTCGAGCTTTGCCACTTAATATTAAGACGTAAATTACCAGGATATTTCTTTTTTCTTGTTCCACCTTTAAGAAAAATAACCCTCTAGACTAGTTTTCTTAAAAAGCGAATGTAAGAAAAATAGAGAGAAAACATTATGACGGGCCCGTATATGTATGGTGCCGTTTTTTTCTTTTCTTTTTCTAACTTGGGCCCTCTAGCCAATATAATTATTAATTACCTGCATTCGAGAGAGAGAGAGAGCCGATGAGGAGAGGAAGGAAAAAGATGGGAGGGATATAGCTATGACCATACAATACCGGGAGTGTATTATTTTTTATCTTCTCCTTCAGTCCTTTGTTCGAGAGCCCTATTCAATACCGGGGCCGGTTTCACGCCAACCTGTCACGCGTGGTATACTTACATACCTTACAGTTCTTTTTCTATCAGGCAACCCTCCTTATAATAGCTATTTTTCTAGTTACGTAAAGAAGGGGTTCTATATATCGTGTATCCCACACAAAGTTGGAAACTATGCCATAGCATAGACTAATAATACCGTAGAGGATTCCACAACCCAACAAAGAAAACATTATGTTCCGCGATAGCTTCTGAACTCGCGCAATCCCGCAATACCAGAAGTGAGATGAGACTAGAAGTGAAGGGCTCTAGCATTGATAGTAGATCCTGGCACTAGTGAACAAATTTGAGGATTTTATGCCGCTTCCATCGCGCCTACACTACAGAGAAAAAAATTGGTCGAGTTCCAAAAACATTTCCTACCCCCTTCCCCTCAACCTAAAGCGGCCGAACACGGACGCGGCTCCTTGAATCTAGTTCGGCCGTCTACCACCGCAAGCGTCTCACGTTTTGGAGGGAAAATTCAGAAACCGCTACTAGAGGGCCAACCGTTCTTGTGTTATCAAGAATATTCACTTTCGCCGAGTGGAGAATTTGGTTAGCTCAGTACTTCTGGAAATACGTATCATTTGCCAGATCAACACCCGTGAAAGACAAAACATACCACGCATCTTTACAATCCTAAGATTCTATCAACGAATACCGTTGTTGATGCGAGTCCCTCTACAATTTAACAGTAAAGATATTTTAGGAGCACGAGATCGAGATAGCTATGGAGAAGGGGGAATACTTCACGTGAAATGAGTTTCTAATCGTATTTTTCAACACGAGATGCATTGCTACTCCGCCATTGAAATATACTGTAGCTCAATTTTGTTATGGTATATTTTATCATTATTAGTGGTCGATTCGTACCTTTAAAAAAATTCCATCTCCATCAATCCCATCTAAAATTCTTAAATCTCAACTAAGGACGGTTGAAACAAGCTTGGAGAAAATGGGTTGGCATAACTTTATTCCCATTTAAACAAAAATTGGAACTTCATAAAAGAGTAAGAGAAAGACAGACATTCTCTATTTGGCAGCTTGGCAAGCAACGAGAACGAGCGGGAGAAAAAGTGATGAATTTGAGCGGGCAGTTTTGGCGTGAGAGAAAGAGATGTCCGCGATGGATGTATTTTTTGCGCCAACAGACAGAATATAAGCCGCGGACGGTGGCACGTCGCCATAACAAGGGAAACGCCCTTAAATCTTTCCCAAAAGCTCTCAAGGTCGGTGCTCTATGCGCCCCTCCCCTCCCTTTTCCATGTTAAACGCGTAATAACAAGTGTTTAATGCCGGTCCGCGCTGAATAAAGTCAATCTCAATGAATTATGGGCCCCGAGCATCAACTGGCATCGGCACACACTGGACTCCCAGAGTTCGCGCGTCATACCAAAACCCCCAAAATGCCAATACCACCACAACTTAGTCCGATCAATAGGGTGACGAGTCGCACCCGAATAAAAATATTTTCCCCAAGTTCGATTTTACTCCTCGGAGGGTGAAATGACCTTTACGCGCGTCACGTGACGAACCAAATCGATAAATACCACCGTAAGTGATATCATACGAAGATAATTGGCAATAAGTATGATAGATTAGGATTAGTTTGTACAAGGAACCCCGCATTATCTTGGGGAAATGAAAACTAAAAACATCGATACGCGATAATAAAAAGAAACATCATGTAAAATAGAATGTGACCCTAAAAATCGACTCCCACTCGAAACACTATTTCTGCTAATTACCGTTTCAAAAGAGCTTCCGGCGTTGTACATGATTAAATTTACTTAACATACGCGAGAGGTAAATCACTAAATTTAAATTTACAAGTTACACAAGCTCGTGAAATATTAAGGAATTTCATGGAAAATCTTTGAAAAGAGAACATAAAAAGTTTGCCCTCCCTTGGATAGGCGTATCTCCATTACATTAAATCACTAGAAAAACCGATTAATATAATTCAATCATGTAGTACTTGGGAACATAAACAAACCAAATATGGTATTATCATAGCAACTTCTCACGCTCTTACGACCGTCCCTATCGTGCAACGTACACCACTCTCTCTTTCTCTCTCTAGTACGAAAATCCCCAAAAGTCCATTTAACCACCTTGTACAATCGGCAAATACTTTGCTTCGTCGTTTAACCGAAATGGGCTACGTTTAAAGCCACGTTATGGTCTTATTACACACTCGAGTATATACGATCTACGGGCCAAACGATTTATAAAACGCTTTAACGAACATTTTCAAAGAAAACTGGTTCCCAAGCGAGAGACACAACGCGCGCTTATCATTCATCGTCTGAAAAAAGCGAGGGGGTAGACACTTGAGAACTCAGGTGTACAATATGTCTTGAACTCAATGTACTGTCAAAGCTGAACTCTGAGTTCCGAAGGCTTTGAACTCAATGCACTGCCAAAGCTGAACTCTTTTGAACTCAGGTGAACACAGAGATCCAAAGCGTCTACCCCCTCGGAAAAAAAGAGAAGAAAAAAAACTGAAATTAAAGAAGAAATGGGCTATAATACAAAAGTCTTAAAGGCCTAGTATAGTAGCATTTAATCTCGGCTATAGGTAGTTATAAATTACTTCAAAATGTGAAAATCAAGTCCATATAGAAAATTCCATTAAAACTAGAGGGGAAGCAAACACCATAGGGGCGTCATAGCTGTGTCATCTTCTGGTGTAAAATATCTGTATTATCAGGGATAGATTTAATTTTAGAAGTAGGAATGGAGAACAGAGTAATGTGGGCGCGCGTGAAAGTTTTGGACCCCCTTCTCCGGGACGGAGGGGGGGGGGGGGTATGAAAGAAGAGGCGGGGTCATAGCGACAGAGGTAAAAAGGAATTACGTATTTTTCGCCGTCCCCATCAGCAACGTCATTGAAACGTAGTTTACGTGAAACAATTAGATAATTTAAACTTTTCGTTACGTGTTGGAGGGAGGGGCTCTATACTGGGCTATGAGTCGGAATAACTGAAGTAAATACTAACCGTTAGAACTCCATTCCTACTTCTAAAATAAATCTATCCCTGGTATTATCAACTCCATCTTGGACTAACAACATAAACATCACCGTGTATAAAATTTACATCCCAGTCAGGTTTAAAACCGAAAGAATTTCCAATTACTATTGGTTGTTACTTGGCGACAATTATTACAGCTAGAAAAACCCCAATTAAAAAGTAATTTTAAATTTCAATTTCATCTATATCTATATAAATCAAAGTCCTGACTGACTGACTGACTGACTGGACTGACAGACTGACAGATGACAGATAATCAACGCCCAGCCCAAACCGCTTGCCCTAGAAGGCTGAAAATTTGCAGGAACGTTACTCATAAGTAGTAGGCGCGTACTAAGAAAGATTTTTCCAATCCGCCGCCATCTTAAAAATGGCGCCCAGAAATGTAAAAAATCTTCTCTATGCAATTAAGTACGCGCGTTTCAACCGATTTCACAAATATTTAGTACACTGGTTTGCTTAACCTTAAGACGGGGTGAATGGTCTTTCGGGTTCGATTTTTCGCCATCTTTTAAAATGGCGCCCAGAAATGTAAAAAATATTCTCTATGCAATAAAGTCCGCGCGTTCCAACCGATTTCACAAATATTTAGTACAATGGTTTCCTTAAACCTATAGACGGGCTGAATGGTATTTTGGGTTCGATTTGTTGCCATCTTTTTAAATGGCGGCCAAAAACTTAAAAACCCTTAATGTCCGCCTGAAAAGTAATAAAAAATATCCCGACGGGCTGACGGACTGTGCCGAGTGCATTCGCTTCTAGGGTGCCACAAAAATATTAGTCATCAGTAAAATCTACACATTCTTTATATCATTTTAGATGGAAGTTCTTATTACACGCGAGCGACGCCGCGGGTAACGGCTAGTCTTAAATAATGAAGATTCTATTTCTTCCTCTAGTCACCCAAAACATCAGTAAAAAAACTATACCACCTAAAAAAAAAGGTGGAAGCAGCAGGGTTATAGGGGAATAAGGTAAGAAACATAATCATCTTTAATGCTTCTTAATTAGACGTAATTAAAAAGCTAATCGGCTTAAACGCGAGGAGAGTACGAGTTTATGTCGGCGGCCTATTAAAAGATTTAACCCCTGGCCAAAAACACGAATCGTAAAATACATATATTACAACGTTAAATTTCACTTAGTCATTAAAACGGCGCGTTAATATATGGGGTTTCCAAGGGTGGGTCCCTGTTTAATTAAAACCTATTTAAAATTCACCTTAAAGAACCCCATCTCGATGATGTACTAGAATTATTTCTCACGCGGTCTCCGAAATTTCGTAGTATTGTACCGGTAGAAAAGGCGGTTTTATTAGACATAATCAGCCGGGGCTAACATTAACTTTAGATTCTCCGGTGCCAACTGCCAACCAGTTTTTAAACAGAAAGATGTAGATGGGGAGGCTTAAGATGGGGGGAGGGATTGCGTAACTACGAATTGTAAATGTTAGTCCAACTATATGATTAATTTAACGGCCACAGTCATACATTATCGCTTTGTTATGGACCTCGACTCAAATACGCTTCTCTCATATTTCTTTCGTTTTTACCATCCACGGTAAAGCTGCATGGAGAAAATATTGGCCAAGTCTAGACCCTATGTAATTATGTAAAAAAACCTAAATACGATGGTAGAGCTACGAGTATTACACGACGCTAATCAACTGAAACAAAATTATACATAAACTACAATACTGGGAATCGTGATCTTCCTTACAACCAAAAGTATTCAGTAACCCAGTGGCATTTCTTCATCTAATGTTATTTAATTAGCAAGTTTGAATTTAAAAAAATCCAAAAACAAAGGCTTAAGTAACGCTGGATTAATTCACTTCAAGTTATAGACTTTTGTCTAAATTTCATTACCTACAAAGAATTTTATCAAGGTGTTTCTGATAAGTCTGCCTTAAATTAAAGATGATGCTCTTTGGGTACACGATTGATAGAAGTTACATTTCGACTCGAAAACGTGCACCCAAAGAACATCCCCTTAATTCATGGCAGACTTATCAGAAACACACTGTATATATCATTACTTCGGTATATCCGTTAAGATTAAAGTTATAAAGGGGGTCAAACGTTTTAAATTCGTGTACGGCTACTAATTACGCTAAAATTAATACCGTAGGTAGCAACACCCTTACCTAAAACGTGGTAGCAGCTTTTTAAACACTTAAAATATTTTCTCAATGGTTTAAAGGAATGGGCAGACAATCTATATGTATATCAAGTCCTTACTGACTGACAGACTGACTGATAATCAACGCCCAGCCCAACCGCTTGCCTTAGAAGGCTGGAAATTTGCAGGAACGTTACTCATAAGTAGTAGGCGCCTACTAAGAAAGATTTTTCCATTCCGCCGTCATCTTAAAATGGCGCCCAGAAATGTAAAAAATCTTCTCTATGCAACAAAGTTCGCGCGTTTCAACCGATTTCGTAAATATTTAGTACACTGGTTTTCTTTAACCTAAAACCGCGCTGAATGGTCTTTTGGGTTCGATTTGTTGCCATCTTTTTAAATGGCAGACAGAAATTTAAAAACCCTTCTTTATGGAATAATGTCCGCGTGAAAAGTAATAAAAAATGTCCCGACGGGCTGACGGGCAACGCCGAGTGCCTTCACTCCTAGGTGCTACAAAAATAATAGTCATCAGTAGAATCTACCCATTCTTTATATCATTTTGATGGAAGTTCTTATTACACGCGTGCGACGCCGTGGGTAACAGCTAGTAATGAATAATTCTCAGCCATTAAACTAACTTTAATTAAAGTACTATTGACCCTTAGAGGTAAAAAAATAATTATGGGTCCCTTTCCTTTAAAATTTTGGTTAAAAATAATAAATAACTAACCTTGAAATATATAACTTAAGAACGTTAATTTAATTCATAACTCAACGTAGGCGCTACCTATAATACAACGAAACCGGAAAGTTTTAAAAACCACACTCAGGAAAGGCGCGAATGTTGGGCACGCGCGTATAGACTAATATTTCTACCCCATTCAAAAATTTATGGATTAGGTAAAATCGATAATAGGTTTGTAATAGCCTTGGAGTTGGCACCCCTTGCTTATACTTCATCGTGGACCCTTAATCTCCCACGTTTTTACCACACTTAAAAGCTTTAATTCATTTTTCAATTAAATTAAACTTTGTTGCCTTAGG
>JAEQBA010001265.1:132276-175109 GCA_019434445.1 Phalangium opilio
TTAGTAAGTACGTCGTACATTTGTTGAAGCCATTTTGATCCTTCTCGTTTATAATTCCACGTATCACCCTCAAAGAGGAGAGTAGTATCATCAGCGAAGGAGATCAAATTTCCATCGAAGTTAACATTACAAAGGTCATTTATATAGACGAGGAATAAGACTGGACCAAGAACTGTGCCCTGTGGTATGCCATAGGTTATTAGTTCTTCTTCACTATACAAGTTTTTAATTTTACTTGAGTTTTTCTGCTAGCTAAATAACTTCGGAACCACTCCATAGCTAGTCCCCTAGCTCCAGCATTTTCCAATTTGTTTAATAAGATAGGGTGCGAGACTGTATCAAACGCTTTTTTAAGATCCAGAAATATTCCTAGTGCTTTTTGTTTTTATCTACTGAAGAGTATAATTTTTTAGTTACTTCTAGGATTGCATCATTCGTGCTTAGTCCAGACCTGAAACCATATTGGTTTTTTGACAAGTAAATTGTTTTTTAACAATCTTTTCGAATACCTTTGAAATGTTACTCAATAGTGATATTGGTCTGTAATTTGATATATTATTTTTATTTCCACTTTTAAATATTGTACTATGACAGCTTTTTTAAGTATTTCTGGAAAGATACCCGAGGATAGCGATAAATTATGTGTGCTAAGGGTAAAGCAATTTGTTGTTTGATTATTTTCAAAGTTCTTATACCTATGCCATCATATCCACTTGAACTTAAATTTTTAATGCGTTGATACTACTCTCGACATCTTGTGGTGTTATGGGATTAAAGAATAAGCTTTTTTCGTTGCATATTAGGGTAGTCTTATATTGGTTTTTATCTCTTTGTCTATTATTTATAATCGTGTTAGCTAAACAGGGTCCTACAGACGGGAAGAATTTAATAAAAATATTTGCCATTTCTTTAGGGCTATCATTAGCAGTAATTGTTTCACCATTATGCGTAATAGTTTCGATTGTGTTAATTTTCTTTTGTTTTTTTGTAGCGTCATTTATAATTTTCCACATCATCTTAGGTTTTTTGTTACTATAGTCAACTCTATTTTTAAAATATTTAAATTTAACTGTTCTTATCAACGAGTATAGTTTATTTCTATATTTTTTAGCGAAAGTTTTTAATGGCAGGTTAAATGGTTCCTTCTTTACTCGATTGGCCAACTCATCTCTTTTCCGGATTGACACAATAAGTGCCGGCGTGATCGGCGTAGCGATACTGAAGAAGGGCGACACATTCGCCACCTCGCGATAATTTTCTCAGATCTCCGGTTTAGGTGCGACTCGTACGCCAAAATTTGCCCTATCGAGAGAGAAAAAACTATTGGCTGAAAATGAACACTAAATCTCTAAAGGGACCGGAAAACGCCCCCTTTCACTGTAAAACCGAGCCCTCTCTAGCATAGAATCAGGAGAAGGGATGGGGGTGTGAATTTTGGAACAGTCAAGCTCATTCAGTTTTTTATGACTCTTCATAAACCTATTGAAAAAAAAACTGTTAATGCAACCTTGAATTTTCAGGATTCTTGTTCTTTTCGAAACGAAATGCGCCGACTTTTACGATTTTGATAATGCCTACAATTTGGAATTCATCGCTTGGAAACCTCCCGTGGAATCATTCAAGTCCCAGACACTGCCTGACACTTACGGCATAATTTTACTTCTCATATACATGTCTTTATTCTCTGGATTAGTGTTTAAAGCTCACTACAGATCAACCCGTTTTGAAGCGTCCCGAGGAGTTTTCCCGCGTCAGCATCGTCGTCGGCCGCTAAGGGCACGACGAAACGCGGTATTTTATTTTACCTCTCCGAGTGACGTATGTCACGGAGAGGTTCTGTAACGATCGTGTGTGTCTGTGTGTGTCTGTTGTTACACCCACGTGACCGCGTTCGCAGTTTCCAATCGGAGCAAACGTGTTCGCCATTTCCGAACTGCTTTCACAGTCTCGGAAATGGCTCCTCTTTTTGAATTCTCACACCACTATCTTCTGGTTTTTGTCCGTCCCACATGGACACCAGTCTGTACTTACTGGCTTCTAATCACCACCATCTTTTGGTCTTCGTCCATCCCACATGGACACCAGTCTGAACATACTGGCTTCTAATCACCACCATCTTCAGGCCTTCGTCCATTCCACTTGGACACCAGTCTGTACATACTGGCTTCTAATCACCACCATCTTCTGGTCTTTGTTTTGGTCCATTCCACTTGGACACCAGTCTGTACACCTGGCTTCTACACCACCATCTTCTGGTCTTTGTTTTTGTCCATCCCACATGGACACCAGTCTGTACACCTGGCTTCTACACCACCATCTTCTGGTCTTTGTTTTTGTCCATCCCACATGGACACCAGTCTGCACACCTGGCTTCTACTCCATCGTCATCGTTGGGTTTAAGACATTCGCGGCGATCAGCTAGGGTTACGAGAAACGTCTAGCCTCCCTAGGGTGGGTTGTCCACGATAGGTTTTCGCAATTGCGGTTGTTCTTGCTTTTAGCTGTAGTTCGACACCCTTATATACTACCTATTGAGTAAAGCGAAGCAACCGGCGTATGCTTCATTTCAAACGCCAATATTAGTCAAGTCTGTCAAGAATGTTTAATTGTTCTTTTTAAAACCGATGTAACGTTCAATAAGGCGAATAACTAACGAAGAAAATATTAAATATTAATTATATTTATTTTAATATTTAAGATAATCTTGTTTCTCAATTCAAAATTAATACGGAAAGAATTAAAAAGCAGTCTATGTTTTTGTCTGTGTGTGTTCGTCCGTTGTTACAGTAGTGCGCTGCGTTAGAAGTTCGTTTTGTTTTGATGTGTAAAGAAATCCTACAGAACCATAATATTCCCTTTATCCTTAATATAAAGTGAATATGTGGAAATATTTTTCGTAATTATGATGCATTTAGTACTTTTGTAGCTTTAAAGCTCTGTTTCATTTTGATATTCCAAAGATTGTTTTTAATATTATTATTTAAAATGGATGTTTATATATAACTTAAGCTATACTACATCTCTTTATAGCATAATCCTTTCTAAAGTGAATACAAGCACAACGCTACTACGTTGGTCGAAAGAACTTTTATTTGTCAATAGGCCTAGTGAACCAAAAAGTAAACGCTTGGGTATGGTTTTCGTTTCTGTAATGCAGAGACATTAACGGTTCAGAGTGAGCCGAAAGTTAAATACACTTTTAAATAATTAGGCTTAGATTTTATAATCATGGTGGAAATCTGGGCCGCGTTCAGCAGAGCCCAGCGCTGATAGCAGTGTCCTACATTTTGACGTCACGGTGGTTCGCGCTGAGCTAGCGCGGTCTTCGAAGAAAATAGTCGGCTTTTTGAATAACGTGACGTAAAACGCGTAGTTCTCAGCTTGGCCAAAAAACCATGGAGGAATTAATACAAATAGCTCTATGGGACTATAGCTATTTAATTGGCGTGAAACCAGTTGATCACGCTAGAATTTTAAGAGAAATGTTAGTTTCTAATTTTAATTATAAAAGTTGTTATCTATCTCTATAAATATGTTATCATACAATTTTTGTTAAACCTTGGTACCTTGCACGCTTTATTGCGCTAGCGTCATTTATAAATCGCCGATGACCGGAGAAAAGCTATGACGACAGACCTCACCGGTAAACATTTCCAAAATCCGCTGTCTTTTTTGGTGAGCTCTGCTGAACGCAGCCCAGACCAGTGAAAGGTCTGATCGTAATCGGATAATAGCTTCGTGTTTTCATGCTTTTTATGGTACGCATTTACTTTCAGTGTATGTAGCCACAAATAAGCTTTGGTGTTATGTAACGTTAACAGTCATGTTGACAAACTAAGAAAATCGTTGAGATGAAACGAGAGGATAGTGTTTACATGGCAACCCTGTTGTGAATATGGCTTTGAACATAGAGGGCATACAGTTAAGGAGTAGAAAATTGGGCCTTTACAAACACGTAAAGGTAATATCCCTCCAAAGTTTTATCTCTTCATTTCCCGTTTTTCCCCCATCAGATGATTTTAATGTGTACAAGTATATCATTATTGGATGTAAAATGTCGTCTGATTTACAGTATATTTGCTATGCTTTGTATACTGCTTTAATATTTCATAAATTTTAACTTAAGAAACATTTCCATATCTGGGTAAATAAGTTTGTAAGTAGTCGTCTTGACTCGGAGAGGTAATATTTTGGTTTTCCCAACTTGTTGAATATTTTTTTCAATTCCCGGGACGTTGTTACAACGGTTATTCTTAATATGATAATGCAATATGGAAATCCGAGGGACAAACAAAATAAGTGCTTACAGTTTAAAGAAGCGGACTTCGAATAGTACTTTCTCAAAATGTACCTCTTGTTGTGGCGATTTGCTTTGAAGTTCCAGCGCATGCGCATATCAACCAGATGAACGTTACGTGACTCACTTGAGGCCTTTGGCGTTGTAAATAGTGAATTTTCAAGTTTAAACAAAACATAAACTAACGCACAGACGTAATAGATTAGCAAATTATCACTCTTTGAACGACGAACCGGCAGGTTTTACTTTTGAAGATTATCGTCAATTGATATACCAACACCAAATCTAAAACCAAGGATCAATCGAAATTAGCGTTCACATTTTAATGCTTTGGATTTCGAATAGTCTACTATGCAAATTTATCATGGGTTAAAAGCAGTTGCATATCAAAAAGATGAACTTGATGTGACTCTTGTCGGGCGGTGTAACCAAGGAAAATGGAGATAGGGAAGTTTCGTGTAACGCTATAACTCCGGTCGCCCAAAAATCCCGTTTAAAGCGTGGATGTGTATCTGCGCATGCGCCGCACGTTTCTCGCGCATCGTGCTGAGGATAGGCCGTCTGGCGATCACGTAGGGAAATGACGTCTTGCGTTTCGATCCTGCGCACTTCAAACTAACGCCGAATATAAGTCATGTGACCTGCTACATTTCGTGAAGAGAGATTCCTATACTGACCAAACTTCCCTATCTCCATCTTCCTTGGTGTAACTATAGTGAATTGCCACTTTCAATTAAAAGATAAACTAATGCACATACACATAATAAACAAATTGTCATGATTATACGGATATTTAGTTTAAACATTAATGTTGAAAATCGGTGATGTAAATTGATCTCTGTGAATTATTAGTGCAAAAATTAAATGAATGAAGTTAAATTCTGTAACCTAGTTTAAGAACAGCATGAACACTTACAGAAGCAACAAAGCCGCCATTTTCTAATACAGGTCGAGTTGAGAGAAACATTTCTAGAAATTCTGACAAAAACGAAACCCAGATCTTTAAACAAGGTGGGAAATGAAACTAATGAAGGTGCAATAGGGTGAAGGGAATGAAGGTTCTTGCCAGGAAAGCTTTACAACCTGCTCATCGTTCAAAATTCATTATAAAATAAAATGTCTTAATTAAGTTTTAAAGAAATATATACCAATTAGGGAACCAAAATTTCACCACTCGGAGTCGAGAAGATTATATCGCTATCCCCTTATTTACTTCAAGATACAACTGTTGCTATTTATTGATAAGCAACTGCAGGTGTAAAATTGAACAATTGAAGTACTGAATTATTCAAGCATCATAGAAGTTTTATTCAGAGCTCAACAATATTCCAGTTTTTTTTTCTGACGTTTCGTCTTATTTCTATCCATTTCTATTGTATTTCATATTTCGGTGTCAGATAAGATGATTTCGTTGCAGTATATGGACCTAGAAAATATCCAGAGCCAATACGATAAAAAATTATTCCTAATATTGACATTAAAAATAAATTTCGACCAAGAACAACGCCAGTAAATTTGGCGTCTTGAAGCATTGATTAAGGACTTAATAAGCTATTCTGGCGAAAATACACAAGCTACTCTCGCATGTGAAACTCATTCGTCGCTCGCTTGACTAAATATAGTTCTTTCGAAATTTCTCTTTAGGACGTTATAAATGAATTATAAACTTTTGTAAAAAGTTCCTAGGAAATATTACAAGCGGGCACAGAGTTTAACTTCTTTCTAAATTGATTAACTTATTAAATCACGTCCACCACACAGCCTATTTCTTGATTGCAAGGCATAAAAGTGGACGAGGTAATGTTTTGCGTCACGCGAAATTATTGAGTTAAGTTTTAGCTTTTCAAGTATAAAACATTAACTCAATACTGCTACATTTCTGACACACGGCTATCGCGATAGCGCGCTGAAACACTATTCACTCGATAAAGCTCATTCGCGGACGGTCAACATTGTGTTTCATTCTCGAAAGCAACATCGTTTAGCATACAAAGGTGACGAAAAAGCGAAACCTTAAAGTCGTTTATTTTTGACATTTTTGTAAAACATTCTATTCGACTGTATTCAATTCTAGAGCGCTTACGGTAGTGTTCCTCGAATGGAATAATTGACGGTCTACTTTTCCGTGATTTAACACTGCGCAAGTATCCTTTCGCCACAGCTTCAATTTTTAAATCAAAGGGACAAAACATTTAAAGGTAATTCAAGAATTAATTACGCACAGACGCGGATGAAAGATGAGCGTTAAAAAAACTGTGCTAGTCTATTTTAGCCTATGGTGTATAATAAGCGAGGGCGATCAAAATCGAGTCCCATTTTTAAAGAAAAGCAAGTAGATATATCCTGACTAATGATGTCCTTATGTCGTGTTTATAACGATCTCAGTTTGGGACACCAAACCTCCGTTATATGGAATAATCTTACCTTTGTGTGGTGAATTTTTTGATTCATGGTCACGTACGATGCGCGTATCCCATTGAATCTTGGGATTTTTCACGTATCACATCTTACTGTAAGACATAATAGCCAATATTTCAACATAAAACGAAAAAAATTAAAATATATTACTATAGGCCTAAGGTTTCGTCGAAAAGTGTAAAATATTAAGGATTTTGCAAGATTTCATTACATACCATCAAAGTAAAAACCAGCAGAGAGTATGAACCAAGGAGTAAAAGCTGTGTCCTTTTTAAGAAATATGAAATATAATCGCTTATGCTATGCATCTCAATAGTTCGTTAAATGAGCTTTCGTTGTTGATTTCCTTTACTGTGAGAAACCAACATTTTTCTCTCGAATCCCTGATCTTTTTCGTCTCGTCTTGGCTAGCTGAAACGTCCACACGGTTGATACCATCCCTGTGTAATTTACAGGGATAAGGCATTTTAAAAAAACGCAACATAGTGAAATGTTGCTATTTGTTTCAGAAACAAATATTTAGTCTTTGTCAACAGTGCCAGTTGGTATATTCCCATTGCGCAGAATTCCATTAGACCGAATCCCGCCAATGATTTTAATGAATTTAGCCCAACCGCGGGTTTGGTATCTACAATTTAAACGACGCTATTTGTCGTTTTTTTAATGAAAACGTTTTAAATACACTTTTACTGCCTCGGAATTTGACGACTGGTTAGGTTAGGTTTTATTTGGTTAGGAGGATGTCTCTTCCTCTTTGGAGCGGTTAAACACTTAAAGCAAAAGCGGATTATGCTTCACACAGAAAGTACGTAAGTCCCACTTTTCCATAGCTTTGACCATGGATTTCATGATATTCCCGAAGTAAAAACTAAGCAGACGAACAAAATAGCTTTTAACCAATCATGGGCCCACTAACCATAGATAACCTCTTTAATGCCAGACCAATAGGCGACGGCTATTACTATTTTCTTGCATGGGACCTCGACTCGACCTCGCCGTCGACATAACCGGGAGACCCGGAAGGCGAATTTGCGTAACCGTTCCGTACTCGTTATAAAATATTCAACGTTTTAAAGCTCAAGTTTCGAAGTGTTTTGAGACATTTACTTAGTCTCCAACTAAATATGATAAGATTTTCTTTAAATTTCAACAGAAAAATAGCTCTGCGAATAAAATTAGACACGAAAACTACACTAAGCCTTGGCTAGATATCAGGGGCTGAGGCCGAGCGGCGCATCTCGAGCTGCCGGCGGCCGGGCTTACCGTAAAAAACAGATGCACGGCGTCTTAAATAGGCCAAGCAAAAGCTACCCAGATTGATAGGATCTTCGTGCCTTACTCCCAAATAATCTTTCGTATTGTGAATAGTTTTAACTAAAGAATATTTCAGACACTCTACTCAATATTTATACTAGTTCCCTAATTTCAACAGAAAATAGATCTGCGAATAATAATAGACTCTAAAACTACACTAGGCCTTGTCTAGGTAACAGCGGTATCCCGATTCCCGAGCCGCCGGCGGCTGAACTCGCCTTAACCGCGAGAACAGAAAACATTCCTCGTAAAAAACAGATGCACGGCGTCTTAAATAGTCCAAGCAAAAGCTACCCAGATTGATAACATTTTAACGCCTTACTCCCAAATAATCTTTGGTATTGTGAACAGTTTTATCTAAAGAATAATTTAGATACCCTACTCAGTCTTTATAGTAGTTCTCGAATTTAGGTACGTGGTAAATCGGTTCTTTTGGCGGAAGGATCCGATGGATCCGAAGGAGCCGCGTTACTGAACTATTTCCCTCCGCGTAAGGGGAGGTTCTTTCCTAGGAGCTTAGAGAATATCGTGTAGCTCCTCTAGGCACATGTTACGTACTTCATGTGTAAAGCCTAATCGGCTTCTGCTTAAAGCACAGTAAAACGGCTGGCTTTAAGTATTTTCATCAATCAATATTAGCAATTGGTTTTATTATGTCATATTTTTCTGATTATTCCTATTTTGTTCCTGTAAAAATCCTAAGTTTTAAAATATTAATTTAGAAAATTTTTGGATCTAGTGTTCATTTTACGTAGGCCTTAAATTGTTTTAAGTTAATTTAATTTTTGCTATTTGCTAGCAAAGATAAACTCTTTGCGTTCTCGGGATTTTAAATTTCATCGGGAAAAACCGAAGTGCGGGTTTTTCATTCGAATGGGATTGGAGTCTGTTGATTGGGATTCGGCGCAATGCTTCTGAAGCGTTTCAGTTTTCCAATCCCCATTAATGGAACTGTGTATTGATCGTTAAGTTCTTGCTGGTCAATATTTACTTGAGATTAGAAACCATGGGGTTGGTCATTCAAGAAATCCCGTACGCTACCCGCGAAATCCAACTTAAGAAATCCGAAATCAATAACAAAATCAGAAATCCGGAAAGAAATCAAACGTGTTTTTGCTGATTTCGAAATCCCATAGAAAATTCGAAATCAGTAATGAAATCGCAAAATCTCTAAAGAAATCACAAAATCTATAAGGAAATCACAAAATATATAAAAATAAATCACAAAATCTATAAAAATAAATCACAAAATCTATAAGGAAATCACAAAATCTATAAAAATAAATCACAAAATCAGTAAAGAAATCGCGAAATCCATTAAATTCACGAAATCCAAATTAAAAGAAAAATCACTAAATCCGAGGAAATCAAGAAAAAATTCCCAAAATCCGAGGAAATCACGAGAAAAATCTCAAAATCCAACAAAATCAAGGGAAATATCGCAAAATCCGTGGAAGTTAGGGAAGAACCGGTAACGATACTATATCGATATCGGCACCGATACTCAGGGTTTCCCAATAGTATCGGATCGGTTGGTTTATTATGATACTAAACTGATACTCGTTTAAAATGCGTTATATGGCGCTACATGACTTTTTTAGGCCTTTCAGTTATGTATGATGGTTATAATAGATTTCTATGAATGTCAAGTTTGGAAGTACCTCTAAACACTGTGCTGGGTAGTATAATTCATGAAATTAATTATTTCCTAGTATTTTAATACATATGTAAATAACACTGTACTGCTAAAAATATCGGTATCGGTTGAAGTATCGGGTTTTGGATCATAGTGGGTAAATTTTCTCTATCGATCGATTGGTATCGGTTCATGTTTGCACCGGTATCGATCGGCCATCTCTAGTCGAAATCCATTGGATTTTATCGAATAAATCCTGTCGAAATCAAATGAAATCAAACGTAATCCAAAGAAATCAAATGGATTTCGAAATTCCGTACACTTTTTCCAAAAGGTCCGTCCCCTCGTAAGAAACCAATGCTTATTTCATCTTTGTTCCCAGTTGCTCATGTTCTTCGAGCATTTTCTTATGTAACTAAAATATTCCTTAAAGGAATCGCAAAGGCGCAGTGATGGCTGTGACACTTTGGACTAACATGAAAGCGTTTGAAGAGGTACCGACTTACTTCAAATACAGGTAAATTTTCATCAATTTGTCTCTTACACGCGGTGATCAGTATTATTGTCACATAAAACGGCCGAGGAAAAATTAGTTTAAGAAATCTAAAACTAAATGCCGATAAGATCTATAGTCTATTTAATTATATATATTTTTTGTATGTTGTGAAAATATTTTTGATAAGGAACAAGTATTTTGCGCTCATAACACATCCCCATTTGTTCCATCGGTTCCACCAATCTGCTATTATAGTGGTTCCAGGAATTCACATCCCTACATGGATTGCGCTTTTGCCCATTCGAGTGTGGGGTTAAAGGGGGTAATTCAAGCCAGTTGTCTGCACGCGTCGCCCTATTATGATTATAGGGCTAGTAAATTAAGGATATTTTCACTAGAAAATTAGTTTAATTACGATTGTAATTGAGCAGAATAATATTCCTAATAAGAACAGGAGTATGGGACCGATGTTGCTTTAATATGGCTTAATAATCTTGTTCGAAAATTATTTTTTGGTATTCTAGAATTATAAATACTATTATTTGATTCGTCGGTACGAATAGCAATACTGAATGTGGACCAAATAGTTTGCACCGACCTGGGAGGTTTTATTTAAAAATGGATGCCTAAAACGAGTGTCACAGTTCATGAATGATACTTTTTCATTTTTTAAGGCTTCAATTAATGTATAAGTCGCTCAAATTTATGATCTAGACAATGATTCTAATTGCGAAGCTTTCTTTTTAAGAAGAAAATTTTAATTTCTACCAAACCGCTTTGTCGTAGTTTATTTCATGGAGGTTGATGCTACTTTTACGCTAGTTGTTAAATTAAGTTTTTAATGTCAAGAAAATGATTAGGCTTGAAAATTACAGTTCTAGTTTTACTTCAGTTCATTTTATTGTAATTACCTTAAATAATTTAGTGTTTTTTTATTTTCCTGGACATTATCTTAACCCCTTCAGACAACATTTACCTTGTCACACACTTTCCCGACGAATAAAAATGTTGTTGCCTAGGAGTGAAAACAATATCTTCAACATATAATTTACTCATGACGATATAAATGGCGTTTTCAATATGTTTTTTGGTGAAGTCTCCTTTTACCTGAAACATCACAAGAGAAACTGACCCAATTTTATATTCCAAATAAGGGTTTGAATTCCGTTTTTCTAGCTAATGATTCTGGAATTTTGTGGCCATTTTTGGGTATACTCCTATTGGATAGAATCCCGTTGGACCGAATTCAGATTTGTACAATTGTAGCCAAATTTAAAACAATTTATAACCCAAAGAGCGATTTTCTGCTGAATGGGAATATTAATATGGAAGAGCTTTCGACTGAATGGGATGGGTTTACACAAAATCATAGCGTTTTCCATGAGTTGCCGAGATCCAGTAGCGCAATGAATAGAGTAAGTTGGATGATCGAAGAAGTTAAGCAGCATCGAGCGCCGTCAGTATTTGGGAGGGAGATCTCTTAAAGGTAAGGTTGGGTTAGAGTTAGGTTACTAATATTTCAGAAGAAAAACTAAAATGTTACGCCTTTTCCAAAATATTCAAGTTTATCTTCATTGACCATCCAAATTGATTTGCCTCTTCCAAAGATTATGTTAGGTTAGTAATATTTTATAAAAAAAAAACTAAATTGTTACGCCTTTTCCAAAATATTAAAGTTTATCTTCATTGACTTTCCAAATTAATATACCTGTTCCAAAGGTTAGACTAGTAATAGTTTATAAAAAAACTAAAATGTTACGCCTTTTCCAAAATATTGATGTTTATCTTCATTGACTATCCAAATTAATATGCCTCTTCCAAAGATTATGTTAGGTTAGTAATATTGAAAAAAAAAACAACTAAAATGTTACGCCTTTTCCAAAATATTGACTATCCAAATTAATATACCTTTTCCAAAGGTTAGACTAGTAATAGTTTATAAAAAAACTAAAATGTTACGCCTTTTCCAAAATATTGAAGTTTATCTTCATTGACTTTCCAAATTAATATGCCTTTTCCAAAGATTAGGTTAGGTTAGTAATATTTAAAAAAAAAACTAAAATGTTACGCCTTTTCCAAAATATTGAAGTTCATCTTCATTGACTTTCCAAATTAATATGCCATTTCCAAAAAAATTACATTTTATATTCACTTCCGATATAACTTTACTCCTTTTTGAATAATATTGTTCTTTATTTTTGTACTAAGATATTCGCATTACAAATGAAACCAATTGCTCTGATCATTCGAATAAATACTAACTTAAAAATCAACAATTTGACAATAAACCAGAAATGAAAGGAAAATTCATGATTGGAAAACCCCCCAAATTGCGGTATTCGGTCCAACGGGATTCGGTCGAACAAGACATTCGATCCAATGGGATTCGACCCAATGGTAGACAATCCCATTTTTGACATCAATATAAAGAATGAAATTGATTTCCCTTTCTCTGCACTTGCGTGTCCCTTCACTTTGTCGACTGCACATCCACTGTACGCAACCAAAAAGCAAGAATGGCACGGTCTTCTTAAGAAAGTGTAACGATAAAATCTGAATAATTTATATTTCCCCACTATCCCTTTATTTCGTTCACTATCCCTTTAAGAAAATCTCCTACACTTCGCATATTTAATCCGTCAATAATAAATTTCCCGGGGAAACTTCTGAAAAGGTCAATCCCAATGCTGGCGTTGGTTACCAATTCAGAGGCTTTCCCCAAAACCCGGCTTCTTCGTGGCCACAAGAAGCCCCGGCCATCTAGTTCTCCGAACTTCTCTATCTGGGAAAAAATAGCGTTCCCCTCGTATCATCCCTTTCAGGTTATTTACCCCTCGCTTATTGAGAGTTGCCAGGTATTTTTATTTTTCGATGTCTTTATTATTTTTTTAAAAAGTTTTGTATATAATGTATATAGTTGTAGTATGGTATGTGTAAATAGATTTTAAGTACGCGCGCGAACTGGGGTTCACCCCACGGTAATTTACCGAAAACGCGAACGGCCCGAGAGCGGGGATGCCCCGCCAACGCGACGCTGTCAAGCCGTCGCGGCGTCGCCACCACGTCACCAGGCGCGAGGGTGAAAACCCCGAAAACCCCGAACTCTATCTGAGAGCGCCACACCACGTCATTTTCTTCATGGCACTGAAAAGCCTACCGCCTGCCGGCTATAAAAGCTCGACCATGGCTTCTAAAAAGCATGACTCGTATCCCGACCTTCCGGAGGAAGCGCTGCCCGATCAGAACGACCAGCTGATGTTCCAGCCACTGGAGACTCTGCCCCTTGGAGCTCCCGAGAAACCATGACGCCTTAACCGGCCACATTAAGTTCTAAGTTCGGGCGCATTAATTCATGTTTATACTTTGATAAACCGTCGTCGGACATTTTCAACGCTCGCGCTTACGAGTCGCGCCTTCCGTCTTTCCTGCGGACGTGTGATGGACGATTGAGAACTCTTCGTTCGTGCTTGTCAACTTCGGTGCACCCCACCTCGAACAATGGCCGAAACCGTAACGTTACAAAAACTGAATGCATTTCTTTATTTATTATTATTACGAATTCGTGTAGAGTATCTCGCCTAACGAGATACAATACTTAATATATCTCGCTTAACGAGAAGAGAATGGGTCATGACCATTTTGTTTTTATAAATTTACTATTTCATTGCCCTTACAAAAATCTTCATATAGCTTTAAGAGTTCTAAAGGAATTTCTTTGGATCCCTACGGAGCCCTTGGGATCATTTTCTAAAGAAACTATTTCCAAAGACTTCCTTGGAATTTCCTAAAGAATTCTTGAGATAAATTTCCAAAGAATGTCTTGGGATTATTTTCCAAAGAAATTTTTTAGGAATTCTAAAGTTAAATTTCCAAAGAATGTCTTGGGATTATTTTCCAAAGAAATTCTTTAGGAATTCTAAAGATAAATTTCCAAAGAATGTCTTGGGTTTATTTTCCAAAGAAATTCTTTAGGAATTCTAAAGATAAATTTCCAAAGAATGTGTAAGGTTTATTTTCTAAAGAAATTCTTTAGGAATTCTAGAGATAAATTTCCAAAGAATGTCTTGGGATTATTTTCCAAAGAAATTCTTTAGGAATTCTAGAGATAAATTTCCAAAGAATGTCTTGGGATTATTTTCTAAAGAAATCTTTAGGAATTCTAGAGATATATTTCTTAAGAATGTCTTGGGATTATTTTCTAAAGAAATTCTTTAGAAATTCTAAAGATAAATCTCCAAAGAATGTATAAGGTTTATTTTCTAAAGAAATTCCTAAGGAATTCTAGAGATAAATTTCCTAAGAATGTCTTGGGATTATTTTTCCAAAGAAATTCTTAAGGAATTTTAGAGATAAATTTCCTAAGAATGTCTAGGGATTATTTTCTAAAGGAATTCTTTAGGAACTCTAGAGCTAAATTTCCAAAGAAGATCTAGGGTTTATTTTCCAAAGAAATTCGTTTGGAATTCAAGAGATATATTTCCAAAGAAGGTCTAGGGTTTATTTTCCAACGAAATTAGTTAAGAATTTTAGAGATGAATTTCAAAGGGCCAGATATATTGCAATTATGCTTTACGTATAATTATCTCAAAATATTTTTACCCAAATTGTTTAGCTAAAGTTTTCCTTAACTTAATGGTTAAAAAATTTAAAAACTAGAGGTGTGCGGTTAACCGTTTCAATCGAATAATTCGATCGAATACCGAACCGAATAATTCGATTCGGTATTCGATAAGCCCATTTTCACTATTCGATTCGAATATCGAATACCGAACTGACTATTCGGTTAAAGTTCGACTACCATAAATTTAGGTCCTTGGCTCTAGAGAGACCCACCTTATTTAAAAAAAATTTCATCCCAATTTTATTTGTCTCCCATCAAAAACTACCAGCAAGTGCATAGGAAAATTTTAAGAAATACTTGACCACCAATGAGGAGGGGTATTTTGAAATTTAGGAGCTTCTAATGTTCTTCTCCTTACTTTGTATTGACTATTGGCGAATATTAGGGTTACTACCCGATTAACCGCGAATAGTTGGCCTAGTATTCGCGAATATTAGGGTTAAATATTCGCGGTTACTAGGCTTAACTATTCGCGATTAATCGGGAAGGAAAAAAATTACCAAGGCCCAACTATTCGGTGTTCGATTTGGAATAAACTATTCGATTCGGTATTTGATAAGGAAAATTTTTTGGTATTCGATAATCGGTTCGATACCCAAAAAGTGGTATTCGCACACCCCTATTAAAAACGTTTAACGAAGGCTTGTTCCGTAGCTAAGGCTCAGCATGCGCTGAAATGAAATGTTATATTTACATATTTTTTTCTTTTTTTTTTTTGCCTTTAATAATCCGTGAGGTGTTTATTTAAAGGATAAAATAGATTAAAAGTAAAGTAAGAGTAATTAAAATCATTGTTTAGATTTACATGGAATCTAAGCTGGCAGTCGGAGTTGTTGCTTAATTCTCTTATGGCATGTTTTATCTTTATTTCGAGCGTAATTAGAGTCCAAAATAAATATTTTTTTAGAAATATTGTAGAGATAATTAGGTTAAACGCGTTTCTGGTACTCAAAAAACTCTCAATGAATATACATCATTAAATTTAACAACAACGTCTGTATCTACTGCTTGGCCATTAAAGCCTCCAAAACCCACTTAGTACCTATACAATTGCACAAGGTTTAAACTTTCCGCCGTTTACGGATGTTTAAAAGTCTGACTTTATAAGCAATTTCACACTGCATGCGAGAATTTCTCTCGCTGTAAGGGGTGTAATTCACCATATAAGAACTGCATTCCCAGTATTGCGATATGGTTCTGCATGTGAGAGCTATCCTCGTTTCTAGGGACTAAATTAATTTACCCCATAACCTTCTCTATATGTTCCCCAAGAAAATTCCATAGATATTTTCAAAGACATTTCCAAGTAAATTCCCAAGTAAATTCCGAAGATATTTCTCAAGAAAATTCCTAAGACATTTCCCAAAGAAATTCCAAAGACATTTCCCAAGGAAATTCCAAAGAGGTTTCCCAAGAAAATTCCAAAGATATTTCCCATGAAAATTGCAAAGATATTTCCCAAGAAAATTCCAAAGATATTTCTCAAGAAAATTCCAAAGATATTTCTCAAGAAAATTCCAAAGATATTTCTCAAGAAAATTCCAAAGATATTTCTCAAGAAAATTCCAAAGATATTTCTCAAGAAAATTCCAAAGATATTTCCCAAGAAAATTCCAAAGATATTTCCCATGAAAATTCCAAAGATATTTCACAAGAAAATTCCAAAGATATTTCCCAAGAAAATTCCAAAGATATTTCCAAAGTAATTTCCAAAGAAAAAGAGGCCAATATTCCCCAATTTCCAAAAGAACGCCTTAAGGATTTCCAAAGCAATTTCCCAAGGAATTTTCTTAAGAGTTCTTAAGAAGATTTTTGTAAGGGTGTGCATGAATATTTTTATTATTTCCTTTATCGCGTGCATGTTTATTATTTTAGTTTATTGATTATTAGTTTGTTAGTGATGTTATTAAAATTAAACATAGACCTTGGTAACTCTCAATGTCGTTTAATTATTCCCCCTATAAAAATCCCCTAGACAAATACTGACCATTATTACTTAATCTTTATACGCTAACCCGCTAGAGAAAGTAAGGGTAACGAGCCCGGACCACGCATTTGTATTTATTCCTCTTTGTAGTGAGGTTTTCCCTAACCCTTTTAATCGCGATCTTAGCAATATGCTAAGCGAATATTTTATCGTCGCACAACTTCGCTACAAAAGGAAGATTATCGCTTCTTGTTTGTGTACACTGGAATTCGCCAAATAAAACCCCAATTTGAAAGCATACCAATTTATTCAACAGATTCATCAACAAAACGAAGGTCGTAATAGGTGTAATTCAAGTAAGTAGAATACTCGTAAAATATTAAATGCCAAACATCAATAAAGGTGTTGGAATGGTTGAAGCGGATGTATTCACTTAAAGGGACATGACAGAAATTAAGTATTTATATTCCGACTCATTATGTTGAAATATGCCTCCTCGAATTTTTTTCTGATTTTTTGAAGAGCTAACTATAGTGTTAAACAAAATTGAAGTTTTGTATCTCAAACATGCATTTGAATTTATACGGGGCAATCTCCAATGGTTTTCTCTCTCATTTACGTCGTCTGCATAAGGTTCGCAAATCTATATTCTACTTTTCAGAACTAGAAAGAAAGACGTGGGTTCAATCGTTTAACGATTAGCCGATTACGGTTCACTTAAACCGAAATTACTCTCGAAATCTTATTATATTAAATGTGGCATGTTTTATTTTGTTGTATATCTGAGTGTCTTGTTATTTGTCTCTGGAATGGGAATTTCTGTGTTCTGTGTGACCTTCGAGTTTGAAAAAATTATAAACCCATCTTTTACACCTCAGCATAATCAAGCTGCAACACAATTACTATCGTCCTCAAACTTTAGCAGACGACGGGCCCCGGGTATAGAATATTTAGTTAGTCCAGAGCAGGGGAGTCAGTACTGACGAGGTCACTCTAAAAACTCTTTATATCCCAACCTTGGAAACTCATCTTTTCCTATTTAATGCCGACAGCATACCACTAAGTATTCTCTAAACCTCACGGGATTGGCTGATTTGGCTCTGTCCCTAAAGAGGTTTTTATTGGCCGGTAGGTAAGTGCGCTGAAATTGAGACCCATTTCTAAGCCTAACATATATAAAAAAATTTAATTTTCAATGAACAAAATGTTTGGAAAATCGGAAAAAAATTAGAGACTTCATATTAAATTAAAACGAACCAGGAAAAAATTAAACAAGGCACTAAAATTTGCAGCTGAGAGTATCCCGTTAATAGTTGGGATTTCATTACAGGAGACAGAAGTGTTAGAGCCAGCAGTAAACCTCTATAACGCCATGAAGAAGTACATTGATCGCGTGAGTAACTCCGAGTACGTTTCCCAATTTTGTTGAAAAAGAAGCAATTATCTTATCTAGACGTTTTTGGTGCATTTTAATATTAAACTGATGTACTATGGTAAAATATAAGGATGTTACAATTACTTATCATTAGTATAAGGCGAGTTGACACATTTATTTTTCATTCACAAACCTAACCTAACCTATCCTGTCTTAATGGTAGATATTATTGTTATACATACTAAATTAACAAACATAATACACTAACAAAATGATAACTTTGTAACTAAATTACTTTGCCCAGTGAAAACCGAGTGTTATGCTATAATTTTATAATAGAGCTATTTCAGAGGGGGTAATGGCTACGTCACCAATGCTATTTGCCCATAGAGAAAACCCTCATAAAATGTCCGCTCTACACTCAAAGGTAGGCCCAATTTTCGTAGCAGACGAAATTTTTCCCCCACTGAAATAGCTCTATAGATTTTTATTACCAGAGGACAGCTAGTTTTAATCACATACCTTTCTGCAGAGTAAATTTTGACTGGATTCCATTCGAGAATGCTGTAAATTTCAAATGCTCCACCAACATGAGCCAAGAGGTATGTACCAAATAATTCCAGCCTTATTTTCATTACGTACTTCTACTTATAAAACATTAATACAGAAACACATTTGAAATTAAAGGGTAACATTATTGATATGCTATTCGTTCCTGTGGATGGGCTGACATTATACGGTTGTGACGAAGCTTTCCCAACTCAGATATTTTCATTCAGCGAAACTGTTATAGTCACTGCTGAGCCATCGTTAATAGTTGTACCTTCGCTTAGCCTTCTCAAAATGGAAAACACGGTGGGTTATCAATAGATGCTCCAATACTCCCCCTCCCGCACCATCGGGTGGTCCCCCTGGTGGAGCAGAGCATAAGGCTTTGTCGTGGCGGAGAGGGCCATAGTTCGGTGTGCCGGTTCGGGAGTTCCCCGCCACGTTCCTCGAACGTTATGCTCGGCTGCTTCACCCTCGCCCAGGTGTTGCTTTGGCCATTGTGAACAATTACTTTACCAGGGTTGGCAAAAATCCGGATAAATCCAGACCAGTGGTTTTTATTGGATTAAACCGGATTTTATTGGATTTATCCGGATTTTTTAAAAACACGAGTTATTTTAGGTTTTTTTGAAGGCAAAGTACTTCTGTTGAGCTCTTATTTTAGTTTTGGGGCACTCCCCGACCCCTAGCCCCGATTCCAAATAAAATAGTCTGCTAGTTTAACTGATAAAATGTTTTCATGAAATCAATTTCTTTCCTGAGTGCACAAGCCTAACACTAGCGCGGCTCCAGTGGATCCCTTACAAGGGGACTTTCCTTCTAAACTCCGGGTTTGGCTTGGCAAAGGCTAGTGGGCGGGATTTATACATGCACGTATAAACTCCGCCCACAAATGCCTCTAGCTTTCCCAAGCCAAAACTGGAGTTCGTAAGGAAAGTCAACTTGTCCACTGGAACCAACGCTATGCTTTAAGTTCGAGTAATACTGGAAAAATATTGTAAGCTGTAACTGGACAGTAACCGGTAACATAACTATTCGTTTTATCATTCATAATAAATAATCTTTAGTTGTCGCTTCATATATTTTTGCCTTGTTTCTGGTTGTATTTTAATTATTTTTATGGCACAAAATTGATTTTTCCCCATTCATAATTAAGCCGGATATTTTAGGTGGATTTTTTTAAGTGGATTAATCCGGATTAAACCAGGTGGTTTAAACCGGACTGGATAGGTAGTTGCCAACCCTGTACTTTACACAGCACAATATATAGTTGTTTTACAATGAGCAAGCAATTCTTAAACCTTAGGCAAAGCGTTAAAAATTTTGTCGATTACAGCAATCTATTGCATTACATACCTATTTTTAACGTTATCAATCTTGCAATACCAAATAGTAGGAAAATCATATTTTCAGAAGCTATTGCCCACAAAGACCAAAGCCAGCTTGTAATAATGTTCCAGAGGCGGAGGGTTTTATCCCTCCCCCCGTGAGAAAGACGATTGAAATTTCAGCCAGGGGTTTACGTGAAAAAAAAACCAATTGTGGCTTGTTTAGAGGAAACGTGTGAAAGTAAAAAAATAGACCCAACCAATAAATCTTTTGAATTTTTGTAACGGCTCAGATCTCGTTTTGAGGCGAGAAAGGGATAACCTGATTGGCTTGATTTTGAAATGCGCAGAACCTGTTTTACCCCAAGAGTCAGACTCTAATCCGTTCAGAAAAAAGAGATTTATTTTCGTCGCTCAGCGACAGATGGTACTACAATCAACTTTGTTGGTCACGTGATCCTATCTCTTAGATACACATGTGACCAAGCCAACTTGTTTAATTGTTTGATGGGTCTATTCTAATAGCAAGAAACGTTTTCTCCACGTCTTGACCTTGGTATCCGCTTTATAGTTTAGCTGAACCTCTCTTGCCTACCGAAGACCAGCTTAAACACTAATATACATATATAAAATACTTTCAGGTCTCTCTTCTTTTCGTTTTCTCAACTTTCATCGTTTCCGTCTTTCTAACGGTTTCTCGACAAGTATCATCAACTCGTCCCAGGAATAGGTCGTTCCTAATGGACATTTTGTACAACATTTGGGACACTGTGTTCACATTCTTTTATGAGCGTAAGCGCAAGGAGAAAAATCTAACACTAAGGTTATATAACGGCTTTTCAACGATTGGCGCTGAAGAAGTTTTGAACACGCCCCACAATTTGAGTGCCACAGCCTCTCGGCGTGGGTTTTTTTTCAGTAGATTAGATAGTTTTCCTAGTGGGGAGGAAACTTTCGACCCTCTTTTACGATTGCCATAGGCAATTTTGACTAGCAGGGATGGATACTATATAAAGCCTTAGTGTCCGATACTTCCCAGGATAAGAAGTCATAAACTTCTGCCATAGCCTCTACTCCCTCTAGTTCTGGAAGTTGTGACGTTGAGCTTTTTTTGCGTTCCCAACGGAGCTCGCGTGTATGGAGATAATAAAATCTGGGCCATGAGCCCACGACCGAGTACAAACTTTTGAAGCAGCGTTGGGGAGTGAAGTAAAACAGGCGGGGCTAGTTTTAGGCAGAGTAAGTTCAAGCATGGAGGGTTCATCCACGTGAACGGCGTTTGTGTGTGGCGTGCTAATTTTTTAAAGAGGTTGAATAACTTGACGTAATGGCTAAATTAGAAGCCAGCAGAATTATTGTTTCTACCACTAAATTATTCTGTGTTTGTTCTGAGAGCCCTTTATCCATTTCTAAATTAAAATTTTTAAGATCGTTTCGTTATTTGTAACACAATCCACCAGAACGTAAACTCTGATCGTCTTAAAAGATCTTCGTCTCTTCACATACCTTTTAGGCGGGGTATTTTTTTGTGAGAACCAGCTTTCCGCGGGATGTTATGTTTTACGAACACTCGAGATGAGACGTTCGTCAGAGAGAACCTGACACAAAGTACTCTCATTCGTAGGCTGGAAATATATCTCCTTGGTGTTAGATCACTCCGTTGTGGCGTAAGTATTCGAGTATACTTCTCACTCTCGAAATAGACAAGGCAAACATTTATATCTGGTAAACCTTGTCAAAGTATACATATTTTTATTAAGCTTATCCCAATCCGCCAAGGATTCTGTCGGCAAGGATAGTATGCATGTCGTGGCTTTAAGTGTCCTCGTCATTTTCATTGAACTGTCCAGCAACCTCAAATCAGAGTTCTCAATCAAGACGTACGATACAATATCGTCTATAAAAGACCTCGTGAATCACGATGATATCAAACCATACGTAATGACAAATGCCATGGTGTATCGATATATCACTTTCATGGTAAGTATTAATGATTTAATATTTTATAATCGATGCCTTCTACGGCGATATGGAAGGAGAAAGCTGGCACGTTGGAAATACTCGGGGTTTCCCGATAGTATCGGATCGGTTGGTTTAATATGATACTAAACCGATGCTCGTTTAAAATGTGTTATATGGCACTAAATGGCATTTTTAGTTCTTTCAGAAATGTATTGATGGCGATAATATCTCAGTTCTATGAATGTGACTCAATCGTGATGATTTCTCATTTATATGAAAATTACCTGAATTTAGTTAATCTAATAACTAATAAGCAAAAATAGGTATAAAACTGTCGATAAAAATAAAAATAAATATTTTATATCACCATATTTTGAAATGGCAAAAAACTACGACTTAGTTTCGCAAATATGTTTTAAGTTTTGAATTAATTTAACTTTTTGCTTTCAATACTTCAATGATAAATCACTAACTAGAAGCATAAGGATAAAAGGGCCTCTCAGCATATACTAGTTAAAAAAGACAAGCCGTGATATTATTTTGGAAACACCTCTAAACATTGTACTTAGTGGTATAATTCATGAAATTACTCTCTAAATTAGTTCCTAGTTTTTTTTATACATATGTAAATGGCACTATCCTACTAAAAATATCGGTATCGGCTGAAGTATCGGGTTTTTGATTCATAATGGGTAAATATCGGTATTGGTTCCTGTTTGCACCGGTATCGATCGGTATCGGGTTAAGCCGGGTATCGGGCATCTTTAATTTTTACATTTACCAGTTTTGCACTATAACTATGACCACCGAGAAGCAAAATTTTCAAACGCTGCAAACAGTGCCGTCTTATCCATTGGGCCCGTTGGGCACTGGCCCAGGGGCCCCCTTGAGAATAGGGGCCCCATAATTATCAAATAATACTCATTTTTCATTTCTTGTCATAAGAAAACCACTAGAAAATAGAAACTACTTTCCATCGGTCATACAGTCTTTTCAATGAAAAATTTGGCCATCGAACATGAAAAATGTAAAACTAAAAATCTGAGACTTATGAGGTAGTCACCCGTTGCCTAGGCTTTAACATTATCCCCCTTCCCCATGGCCTCACTTCAAAACCGCACATCGGCTTATTATTTAGTTTGAAACCTTCACCCTAAAACAGACTCAGTCTATACTGTCATTTTGCCCATGCGCAGAGAGAAAACCTGGAATTTTCTCGCTCATTCTCGCTGTTTGGTGGGACGTGGGGTACAAGTCTATTTCTTTCCCTGCTGAAAGTAGACAACTCTGTTTAAAATATAATGCCTGTTATGAATAAAATTATGGCTGAGATGTTAGACAAACTATAAATAGAGATTAGTAGTGATCAAATCAAAAATGAAACGTAATACTTTGAGCGGTGCCCAGAAGATAAAACGAGCTGCGCAGGAGAAAGAGAAAGCTAAAAAACTTCCCAAGGTAACATCATGCATGGTGCCATAAAAATGCAATGAGAAGTGCCTGGTAAAATTACTCTTTCAATAATATCACCGAAGCCCTCAACGACTACCACATGCAGTTCCAACCGACATGGCAGTGGAGTCATCACTTGTTCCTACAACTGATCCAGATGAGGATATTCCACCAGTGAAAGTGCCTAAATGTGAAACGAAAACATCTTCCTTCCAAAAAACAGATGCAGGGCTATGGGTAATCGGCAATCCTAACACAGTTGATTGCTGGATTCGAAATGGGCCGACATCTTGTCAGAACCATGAGAGCGACCTTTCCAAGACACGCCAAGTGTATAAAGCAGATGGAGAAAGCATTAGTATTCCAAGACAAGATATTTGTCAAAATATGTGTTCAAACGTGAATTACGTAATGGCGATTTAAAAAACGATCGACTTCGATCCAATTGTAAAGGAATTTTCAAGGAAGAAAATGCGCAAATGTTTCTGACTTTGCGTTGACTGTTAAATTTGTAGACTTTTGTTTGAAGGAAATAATAAATATTTTAATTTCTCGATTAATTTGTTTTGTATAGGGGATTAGCGGGCCCAATATACTGCACTGCCCAAGGGCCCATATAGCACTTAAGACGGCCCTGGCTGCAAAGGCCTCAAAAGCCCAACTATCAGGTGTTTATATTCTCTGTCGTTAATCTGTGAGTCACCCACACCTTCGTATTAGTTCTTCTTTTCCTATTTTATGTGTGAGATACCAATAAGGAAATTTTACATTATCACAAAAGCAAAATGGGCGACTCTAACATCTCCACCCACAACCTTAGCAATATTTGGACATTCTATCTATTAAAGGGAATGATAAGCTTCGTTTGAAAAACCTCCGATTTTTATAACAAAAGATAGAATTAATTACTGTGAATTCAAAAATATCAAGCTTTTAATTCTCCGATTTCTGGTTATTTGGCAATATGCATTTGAAAATGCTTCATTTGAAATTATTTGAAATCCACTTTTTAAGAAAGGCTGAAACGTTTCCCGTTGGGTGATGTCACAGATATATTTTTTCACGCAAGATGGTGCCACTCTCTCTGCTATCAGTCCCAGAGTTTAGACTGGCGAGAAGCTCGAGGCTGCGTTTAGTAACGCTCAACGGAGGCTCCAGTAAATGCGCATTCGCCACTGAACGTTTTTCGGAACTTCCGGTTTGACTTCACGATTGTAAGCGAAGATTCATCGAAGTGACCGGCTGTAAGAGCCGATTACTTCGTTGAGCAATGCAATTTGTGACGTATCAGCAATGGCGGAAACTTATCTCCCTGAAGGATTTCGATAAGTTAATTTGACGGATAATTTCGGAAATGTTTTTAAAACTGAGTTTTCGTGATTCTTCAATGGATTTTTAAAGTAGAAACTTTGGTTCACTTATAATAAAAACTATATATTTCAAAGTAGAGACTTGAAAGTGTAACATAATACCACTTTCGTGGTAAAATATGAAATGAATTTGTAAATTCGAATAACCTTTAATACTATATTGTAGAATTTACATTCGCTTTGATTTTCCATCTAGAGAAATCAAAGTGATCACATGAAAAAACTTTACAACAAAATCCACGATAACCATTTGTTTGTCGACTTGATGGAGGACATGTTACAAGAAGACTTTGTTGAAAAACTGGCGAGCAAGCGTGACAAAAATGCCCTCGTAATTCATCGGGAATATCTCAATCGAGTTTTAGGTTACGATTTGCAGACGATCAAAATGAAAGATTGTAACACTGATGGTCATCCATGTAATTTGGCGGATGTTTCTCGCATTCAAATCGGAGTTGATGACGAAAAAAGAGACACTATGACACTAATGGTATCGAAACACCTATACAAGAACAAAGAAATTATGGAGATGTTTAACTTGGGGTAAGTTTATCACTCTTCAAAAACCACATGGAATCATGACACTCAAAAAATTCATGTGAAATGGGGTCGATTTGGAAATTAAGTCTGTACAGGTCTGTAAGATAAAACTAGAGTACAATGATTAAGTTTTGGCTTATGGCATTCTTCTAGAACGCTATAAACTAAAAAGAAATTCTGTCCCCTCAAAACAAACTTTGGCCTGATGGGAACACGCCACTAGTACAGCGCATTAAAGCTGGAGGCTCTTCTTGTACACGAGCCACGATTAAGGAGAAAACTCGCCAGTTTCTCATCGTGCGTTTAACTCTTCTACAAGGTAGAAAAGATCAGAGTGCCCAAATTTTTCGGACATTTTATAAAAAAAAACTCGAGATAAATGAGGAAATTAATTGTAGTACATTTTCCAGACTCATGGAAATTTAATTAAAGAATTCTCTGGCAACCACTAAACAAATCGTTCATGTAGTTTCAAATTATCACAAAAATGAGAATTTGTAAGAAATCAAAATAATAATTTTAATGAAAAATTAGTTTTTGTAAGATATCATAAATTTTGCAAGATTAATCCTGCAACATACAGGAAATTAATGTCCTTTAGCTCAAATGTTCGATGTGTCTACCATCCTGATGTAGACATTCTTCAAGTCTACTGGCCATTGATTCGCGGGCGTGGCGAAGCATTCCTGGGGTGATGTTGGCAATGGCGATTCTTATTCTGGCTTTAAGGTCGTCGGGTGAATCTGGTTCAGTTGCGTATACCTTTCCCTTGACATAGCCCCAGAGGAAGAAATCTAACGGAGTTAGGTCAGGAGACCTTGGAGGCCAGAACGTTGGTCCACCCCTCCAATCCATCGGTTAGGGAACTCGTTATTCAGCCACTCTCTTACGGGTACGGCGAAGTGCGGTGGCGCCATACTGTTGGAACCACATATCAGTCACTACTGCCAATGGTAAATCATTAATGGCATCAGTAAATTCTTGACGCAAAAACTCCAAGTAACGTTGCCCGGTGATGTTCTCGTCAAAAAAGAATGGCTTAATGATTCTGTGAGGGGTTCCCATTCAACCGAATCTCATTGGACAGAATCGCATTCGACAGAAAATGTTTGGCTAGAATTTCAAAATCAAGCCCAACGGCGGGTTTCAATTGAGGTGGAATATTTTATAACATTTTTAAAGTCAGTTTAGGTTAGGTTTGGTTGTAATTGGTTTATTGATAGGTTATAGGTTTGGTTTGGTTAGGTTAGGTTTGCTTTGGTTTGGTTAGGTTAGGTTTGCTTTGGTTAGGTTAGGTTAGGTAAGATTAGGATAGTAATATTTAATAAATCATTTAACTATGGTACGCCTTTTCCAAAATATTCATGTTTAGTTTCATTGACTTCTCAAATAATATGGCTTTTCCAAAACATTGCTGTTATGTTAGCTTAGGTTTGGGTTGGTTAAGTTAGGTTAGTAATATTTTAAAAATCATTTAACTATGGTACGCCTTTTCCAAAATATTCATGTTTAGCTTCATTGACTTCTCAAATAATATGCCTTTTCCAAAACATTACTGTTATGTTATGTTAGGTTAGGTTAGTAATATTTTATAAATCATTTAACTATGGTACGCCTTTTCCAAAATATTGATGTTTAGCTTCATTGACTTCTCAAATAATATGTCTTTTCCAAAACATTACTGTTATGTTAGGTTAGGTTTGGGTTGGTTAAGTTAGGTTAGTAAAATTTTATAAATAATTTAACTATGGCGCGATTTTCCAAAATATTCCTGTTTAGCTTCATTGACTTCTCAAATAATATCCCTTTTCCAAACATTACTGTTATGTTAGGTTAGGTTTGGTTTGGTTAAGTTAGGTATTTCGGCAGTTATATACTATATATATATATATATATCTTTGGGAACGAATAGGTTTTTTTAAGGGTTATGGTTCTCATATCTTAAAAACCAATATTTGAAAATGTCTAGTTAATACTCTAAAACTGCAGCCAAAACCATGTAACGTGATAAATATGACTTAAAATAATAAAAAAATCTACAATTCCCTTTTAAAAGTAAATTTTCGGGGATCTGAAAGTATTTGGTTCTTCTAAACTAAAATAGGTGCTTAATATTTTACAGAATATTGAGCGTATGGTGCTCAATTTCTTTGACCATTATTTTATTACAAGTCAAAGAAATTGTTTGCTTGCAAAGATGCCATCTTTGCGCTCCCGGGAATTAAATTAATTTTAGTTCCATCGGTTGTATATGCGCATGCATTCTTGTCCCAATGGACCGAATCCGAAACCCGGAGAAGTGCGGGTTTTCGCTCCAATGGGACTGTCCCATTGGACCGAATCCGCCAAAAGTGCGGGTTTTTCGGTTGATTGGGACTGGTTTCGGCCGAATGCGATTCGGTCCAATGGGGCAGAGCCGATTCTGTCGCCAATGATGCCAACCCACACATTGGTTTTAAAACGCACCTGATGGTAATGTTCCCGAAGCCAGTGAGGATTTTGCTGTGACCAATAGTGAAGGTTATGTCGGTTGACTGTTCCATCTCGATGGAATGTAGCTTCGTCAAAAAACATAACCTTGCTAAGGAAAGTTGGCATTTCTTCATCGAGGAACCGCATTTGCATACAAAAGTCCTGACGCCTAAGATAGTCATCCCCTGTTAACGCTTGGTGTAGGTGATTTCGAAAAGGATGGAATCGGTTAAAGAATTCTCTGGCATCCACTAAACAAATCGTTCATGTAGTTTCAAATAATCACAAAAATGCGAAATTTTAATAAATCAATACAATAATGTTAAAGAAAAATTTGCTTTTTATCATAAATCTTGCAAGATTAGTCCTGCAACAAACAGGAAATTAATGTCCTTCTAACGACAACAAAAAAACACCTACTGCCATGAAAGGCAGAACTATTGCGGCTGTTAACAAGGGCCAATGTACATTAAGGGTTATTTTTTAGGTTTGTGACCTCTAGGCTGTAAATACGTGGTTATCTCACGGTAGTTTACTTCGGAAGTGTGCCCCACCTACGAATTAAATTAGCTTGGTACTTGGTTATGATGGCGCGTTTTACTAATCGCGAAAAGTTGGATATGATTTACGTTATGGGTGAATGCCGAGGAAATTCTCGCCTTGCAGTTATTTTGCACACCGAACGCTTTCCGAACCGAAGGCCACCTGCTCGAAGGACTTTTGGTAAGCTAGAAGCTAACATACTAGCAGAAGGCTACAGCTTTACAGTTCAAAAAACGTCAACGTAGGGTTGACCGGATAGTTGGAAACGAAGCTCGAGAGATGGACATTGTGGCAAGGTTCAAAGCCAACCCTTACACCAGCAGTAGAGCATTACGAGACGAGTGTGGCATTAGCCATCGTACATTTCTGTCGATTTTGCATCGGAACCGACTCCATCCTTATCGAATTCACCTACACCAAGCGTTAACAGGGGATGACTATCTTAGGCGTCAGGACTTTTGTATGCCAATGCGGTTCCTCGATGAAGAAATGCCAGGTTTCCTTAGCAAGGTTATGTTCTCTGACGAAGCTACATTCCATCAAGATGGAACAGTCAACAGACATACCCTTCACTATTGGTCGCAGCAAAATCCTCACAGGCTTCGGGAGCATTATTATCAGGTGCGTTTGAAAACCAATGTGTGGGTTGGCATCATTGGCGACAGAATCATTGGGCCATTCTTTTTTGACGAGAACATCACCGGGCAACGTTACTTGGAGTTTTTGCGTCAAGAATTTACTGATGCCATTAATGATTTACCATTGGCAGTAGTGACGGATATGTGGTTCAAACAGGATGGCGCCACCGCACTTCGCCGTACCCGTAAGAGAGTGGCTGAATAAGGTATACGCAACTGAACCAGATTCACCCGACGACCTTAAAGCCAGAATAAGAATCGCCATTGCCAACATCACCCCAGGAATGCTTCGCCACGCCCGCGAATCAATGGCCAGTAGACTTGAAGAATGTCTACATCAGGATGGTAGACACATCGAACATTTGAGCTAAAGGACATTAATTTCCTATTTGTTGCAGGATTAATCTTGCAAAATTTATGATATCTTACAAAAACTAATTTTTCATTAACATTATTGTATTGATTTCTTACAAATTCTCATTTTTGTGATAATTTGAAACTACATGAACGATTTGTTTAGTGGATGCCAGGGAATTCTTTAATTAAATTTCCATGAGTCTGGAAAATGTACTACAATTAATTTCCTCATTGATCTCGAGTTTTTTTTTATAAAATGTCCGAAAAATTTGGGCGCTCTGATCTTTTCCACCCTGTATACGTGCTCCCAAATAGGCCTAGTTTGAAACTTAAAATTGAAGGACGTTACGTGTGAGCAAACCTTTAACATAATTATGACGCACCATGTGAAAGAAATTAATTCCCGTACATTTTTAATGTATAAATGTTTTTTGGGGGAACTGGGGGGAAACAGTTGGAATAATGTCTGAATGCGTTTGAAATAAGGTACACATTGTAAAACGCATATTTTTCATAGCATTTGACAGTGTTAATATATTCCAGAAACATAACACTCAAAATTTAGGGATAAAACTAGCATCAAAATTGCCCATCAGTTTGTCAGAACCATTTTTTTTTTGCTGTCCCGTTTGACGAAGACATTTCGAAAACCGTAAACCCTGTGTATAGGCTATAGCCAAACAGTTTTCAAAATATGATATAAATAGGTTAAAATGCGTGAACGACATGCCACGAAGACGTTTTTAACATGTTTGACCGCTATTTTTCATGATCGTTGCGATTTAGAAAAAAACCTTCTTGGGCTGTATCATCTACTTTAGAGTAACTTGCCTGCAAATAAATACTCCGTTCTATTTATCCGGAAGAATGCTTAAGGTTTTCATACCCGCGGGCTATTGGAATGAGTAACGTATGAAATAACACCCTTTCCGTTCCTTGGGTGGTTTTCATTTTTCGGAATAGAAAAATATTTGCTCCGTTCAGAGAAATTCTTTCGTTTAATTTAAAGTTTTTCTTTCGGATCAATAGTATTATTTTATTGACCCTTTGGGAAACTTGGTGTAAGTTACAGGAATAAAATATTTTGAAAAACCACAAAAAAATGAAAAGTTGCTTGTCCACTTTAGCAGAAGTCCATTAAATTAGCCTAGGAAGTAACCAAAAGCGGGGTTTGAGACTCCCCTCTCTTGCGTAGCGATACTGAAGAAGGGCGACACATTCGCCACCTCGCGATAATTTTTCTCAGATCTCCGGTTTAGGTGCGACTCGTACGCCAAAATTTGCCCTATCGAGAGAGAAAAAACTATTGGCTGAAAATGAACACTAAATCTCTAAATGGACCGGAAAACGCCCCCTTCCACTGTAAAAGTGAGCCCTCTCTAGCATAGAATCAGGAGAAGGGATGGGGGTGTGAATTTTGGAACAGTCAAGCTCATTCAGTTTTTATGACTCTTCATAAACCTATTGAAAAAAAACTGTTTAATGCAACCTTGCATTTTCAGGATTCTTGTTCTTTTCGAAACGAAATGCGCCGACTTTTACGATTTTGAAAATGCCTACAATTTGGAATTCATCGCTTGGAAACCTCCCGTGGAATCATTCAAGTCCCAGACACTGCCTGACACTTACGGCATAATTTTACTTCTCATATACATGTCTTTATTCTCTGGATTAGTGTTTCTTCTGGAAGTAGCAGTCTACTTCGTAAATCTTTACTGTAAAGCTCACTACAGATCGACTCGACAAGCGACTCGAGGAGTTTTCCCGCGTCAGCATCGACGTCGGCCACTAAGGGCACGACGAAACGCGGTATTTTATTTTTGAAGAATTTTTTCAATTCCCGGGACGTTGTTACAACGGTTATTCTTGATATGATAATGCAAAATGTAAATCCGAGGGACAAACAATAGTGCTTACAGTACACTGTTAAAAAAAAAGGTATTGTCAAGGTACTTTAAAATACCTCCTCGAATTTTTTAGTACCCAAGAACGTATTCAATTAGTTTTCTTACAGTGCGGGTATTAAATGATTTCGAAAAAGGTATTATGGAAATATAAGGTATGTTATGAAACCTTTTAAAGTTTCAGCGCTTCAGGTGGTATGTTATCGTACCCTAGAAGTAGAAAAGGACTTAATTAATCCCTTTAGAGGGATCTTTTTAACTTCGGTCTTCTGATTTTAATAATAAGTTCAAATTACAGTTGCGCACTGTACTTATTTTAAGCAAATATAATCACGTCCGTTGATTACAACTTTGATTTAGTATAATCATAGCTTGCATTTATCTGCAAGTTAAATTTCCTCCCCTCTTCATTAGCTGTAACTGCACTACATGGTTGCCACTAATTTGTCAGTTCATCTCAAGTTCAGAAGTGAAAGATCTGAACTGTCTATTGAAGATTGTGGTTGAATAATGAGAGAAAAGTAACATTTAGTTGTAATTTGGCACGTTTATTATATGAATCATGATTTGACTTGATTGCCATATAATCGAACTGACGTCTTTAATATATTTATGTCAGTGACTTGTACTGTATCACGTTCAGGGAATTCTTAACGTGTTCGACTCATTGGTGATATTTTCAAGGATGATGTTGGGAGGAAGAGAAATCTGAGAGAAATAGGCGCGCTAACTGTGGAACAGTTCAGGTCCGGTGGGACGCTAGAAGTGGGGGAGGTAAACTGGCGAAGATTCTACTTCAGACTAATCACGTAGGCCGCCTTCCATTTTTCCGAGTATTCCTCTCCCATTTCTAGCGTCCAACCGGACCTGAACAGTTGCACAGTTAGTTCGCCTGTTTCTTTCAGATTACGCATCCTCCTCCCATCATCCTTGGTTGTATGAATAGATAGGCGATTTAAAAATTATTTCACCCGGTGCGCGCATAAATGCGAGAGGGGAGAATGCCGCTACATTTTTTTGTATAGGGAACTTTTTACGTTTTGCCACTCTAAAGAGTGGCAAAACGTATTGTTCCGATCTCTGTTGGCTGGACGGCTGGCTGGATATGTTGTGACTGGAAATGTTGTGACCTGATGAATTTTGTCATAAATGAATATTTCGAATTTTAAATTTTCCCGCGAATTTTCAACTCGAAATTCACCCGTAGTTCACGTTACACCTCATAGGTGGCGTAACGTATTTAATTTCAATTGAAATTATTTTTCCGTCGGTGCGGGGCCTCGAACCTGCGATGTGCCGATCCATACTAGACGCCAGTGAAGGCGCCTGAATCCGTGACTCAACCAACTGACCCACGCTCGCTTAGTACAAAACCCGAGTTAAGTTAGACTGTAGAGTAGAGAGAGGTAGAAGCGAGCGGGTAGAAGGATGTGGATCCCCTACCCACCCACCCTCCCCTTCCCGGCGCGCGCCAACCAGCTGCAACTGGATTTTGTAAGTGGGAGAGGAGAGAGAGTAGAGAGAATTTTCCGGAGGCTTGCGTAGCGCCCGCCAAATTATTTTTTGCAATGTAATTTATATCAATGAAACATACTCATTTAAAGTCGTAGATAATTATAATTAGCTAATATGATTATTATATTTAAAAAAAATTATATTTTTTAAGTAATAAATTTAACGATAGTTGCTGAAAGATCCAAATAGAGGGCAACATGAGATGTCATAAATATTAGTTTGTTGTCTCTCTGCCTCCAGGCTCCTATTGCAAGGTCCAAGGCTTAACGGATGATCGATGATTAGATAGTTTAATCAGGTGTTTAAATGTAACTTAATCCCGGCGATACCATGATTAATGACAAACGCAATCAACATACTGTCTGCTCCCTTCATTTTAAATTAGAGGATTACCGCCTTCAACCGAAATATGAACATTCAGGTATGTTTTAAGCGTATAATATTAATTTAAAACCAATTATAATAAGAGTTATTATTGTAGATAAGTTAAGTTACCCTCCCAGGCTTAGACCCTTGGCTGTTCCTTCCAAAAAACTCCCGTTAAGGAAACATGATCAACAAAAGTTCAAGGCTAATGGGAGATTGGAAAGACTGAAAAAAAGGAATCAGCTCTCTCAATCTCCAACTTTGCATGCAAGTGAAACAGCTGAAATAAATGGACCAGCAGACCCAGAAATTCTAGCTGAAAGATTGGGGATTGATGCGGTTCAACAAACTACCGAGGAAACTACGACCGACAAATGCACCACTCCAAACCCCAATGATAAATCAGGGTTGCCACGGGTCAGGGAGAACCTAGAAAACCTGGAAAAGTCAGGGAATTTGAAAATGGGCCAAAAAGGTCAGGGAAAAGTTAGGGAATTTTATTTTAGTGGGTAAAATTTCTGGGGATAAGTCTTTATTGAAAGAGTAATGAAAGTTTCTCATCCTCTCTTAACACAGAAAACTCTAGAGCAATCCTAAAAAATGTCAAGAATTGTTTTTCTAAAGTTAATGCTCTCTAAAGAAATCTACCAGACTGTTATTTATAGTTAAAATGTTTCTTAATCGTTTTGGTGTGAAAAATACATTGGAAAACTTAATGTAGAGACTTTATTTAATTATAAGCACGTGCTGTAATTAAACGTGCTGTAAACATTTACACTTTCGGCCTTTAGAAGGTCAGGGAAAATCTCAGAAAAAGGTCAGGGAATTTGGTTTTGAATATTCCGTGGCAACCCTGTAAATGCATTATGGTCAACACCTTGGAAAATCATACATGTTATGTTAATGCTTCTAATGGAATATTGAATGCCACCTCTATAATTTCATTAACAGGATTAAAGAGTACTGGTCTATTTGATGCGATCATTAAAAATATTAACAGTAAGTTCATACCCCTTTTTCATGGACAAATAAGGTAGAGAGGGCCTAGAATGGGGGAAAGTACGAGTCTCGAGATAGGGTATTTTTGACACTCATGAAACTAAAACTTGGCATTTGATTTCATTCACCGCTCTATCAGCTTTGTTTGGAATAAGTAAAGTTCAGACCTCAAATCATTTTAAATTAACTCTTACGCAGTTCCCAAGCTTGTTAAAACCTGTGAAAAAAAATGCAAATAAATAATGAACCAAGACTCCTGACATTTTGTAAAACAATTTTATTTAATAAATTTGTAAGATTCTATCACATTTTAAGGAACTTGAAAATATCTCTTCAGCCTTATTTGCGCCATTACATTCCGTCCTTTTTATTCCATTTCGAATAATTTGGAATGTAGTAATTAAAAAAAGCAAAAAAACCTTTTAAAATAAGTAATTTATAATCTTGGTAAAAGATTGTTAGTAAATTTTTGGTCTTTAGGCACATCAATAACAAAACGGTCATCTTCCAGTTTGGAATAAATTCCAAAATGACAACTTTGAAGTCCTAAAGGGGCCAAACTAAGTTGCACTTGCCCATAATACATTTGTTAGGGTTTCAAAGAAAATGTTCCGTCCTTCTTGATTACGTAAGGAGTTTTCTTGAGGACTGTTTCTAAGTTTCCTTTTTCACCAATGACTGGACACTTCATTTCGACCAAATTATCGTTGACTAGACCGTCAGGGGAACACCCCAAGAATGGATAAGAAGGGTTGACTTCAAAGCCAATCTTCGGTACTTTTAAATTAGACTTTTTTTAAAGCAACAAGTGTTTTTTTTTCGTTTGTAATTCCATACTGTGTGAATTCATTTCCCTTAAAGTTTGACTGAAGAGCTTTTCGAATTTTTTCAGTAGGATCTTTTGGAAAATATGTGTAATACTCGTAGCAATTTTCACAAGAGAGAGAGCAACAGGTACTAAACAAAACAAAACAGTATGACCAATTTTATACTCGTGTTATGACCAAGGCTTAAGAGTTTACATAACTAATCTGGTTAATATTAGGGTGATTAGGTTTTCAACACTTACCATTTTTGAAAATATTCTCTTCTGAAAATTGTGGTTCATTCATTGCAAGAAATTTCGAGTACTAATTTTCATTTGGCACTGAATTATAAGTTTAAACGTCACATACACTCCCGCTGATGCTACTACAGGCCTCAGGCCTGCCATTTTTCCCCCTAGATCAAGCTTCGCGTTTTCTCCGGACGGTGGCACTAGTGAATCTTTTTTTTCGTTCTTGGCGCGGAATCTGAATTCAACAATAATCCAGTCCCGACCGACTCCCGTAGAAGTTTTCGAAATATTTCCACTCCCTTCCGACTCCGTTCCCTTTCAGAGATAATATTCCCAAAGCCACCCAAAGCCAAATGGTTTATTTTACCCAACTCCAACTCCGACCAAAAATGAGGGAGTCCCTTGGCTTTCTATGGAGTTGGAGTTTTCCCAAAGCCTTTGCAGTCCTCTACTAGAGAGGCAGTTGGTGTTCGAATCTCCTACTAATCAGGGCCCATCTACCAGTCAAAGTTCTTTCATTCCGATTTAAAACGTCGAGATTTTAAATCCTAAATATCAGTATTTTTTCGTCTTTTGTCTCGAAATATTTCTTTCGTGTGTTGTCAGCACGCTTAAAACTAGGTTATAGATTACCGCAAAATCACTCCAGTATACGCGCCGAGCGAGTCGCCGCGTGCGCCACCTAGCGGATTTTAGAAGAACAAATTGGCGGGAAAATGACCGCGTCTTTAAATGAAGCCATAGGGTTGTTGTGTAGTTAGTTGTAGGAATTATTACTGAAATTTCCTAGAAAGGGTGAAATTTTAACAGTTTTCGAAATTCTAGAATTCATTGCGTTAAAGTAAATGAATGGATTAACGCGCTTAAAGAGAAAAAGTAACTTTTTAGACTATCTTATCTAATCCCAGCACCCAAATTCCCAAATTAAATGTACAGGTATAGTACAGTTAACCTCAAAAATGTGTGTCTAGAAGCACTTGCTAGTTAATTTAATTAACTCACAACATAAACATTTACATAGATGGTAATATCATAAACTTGCTTGGTTACAGAAGTTTTCCTTGTACACTCTCCAGTGACTACGGTATTTCGTTGGGTTTACTAGTATCTCTTTATGTTAAAAATATGTTCATTTTTTTATTAGATTTTAGACTATTCGAAGAGTAGAATCCCTAAAATAATTTTGTAAACCTTCTAATGCTAAAAATCCGACGTATTTTACAATTGTAGCGCTCCCCATCTTTAAATTGCCAATCTAACATTCGCGAATTTCCTGCCAAGAGTTTTCAATTCAATCCGCTAGAGGCGCTGCTTGCTACTTTACCTCTCAATCCTCGGCGCGTATAGGAACCAGGGTCGTGCTGAGAACCAAAGCTAGAACAAATTTTATATTGAATAAGCTGCCGTCGAACATAGGGAGTTGCCAATCCTGTAAGCCTGAGAAAAATTTCCTCACTAAGTTTTTACTTTCGCGAGTTTTAGAGGTTCGGAAAAGTATTGGTCCGACCCTGCCTGGCAGGCTGGGCGTCCCTTCAACCACATTTTTATTTATAAATTATTTCCTTACTAAGTTTTTACTTTCGCGCGTTTTAGAGGTTCGGAAAAGTATTGGTCCGACCCTAGCTGGCAAGCTGGGCCTCCCTTCAACCCCATTTTTAGTTCTAAAATTGTTTTATACTAAATTAAAATATATAAAATTGTTTTTAAATTAACTTTTTTGGCACAAATATTATGAGATTTTGTAAGTTTTTTCGGTTCCAGCTTCTCTGTTTAATTAACGCTTAGTACGTCATAAACAAAAAGGAATGAGGTTGTTTTTGGCGGTAATATATATCGGACCTGCCTTCTATTCAGTACGATTTTCTCTGTTCTTTATCTCCACCATCCGTTTCCGTGTCCCGTCTAGCGTTGTTCTTTAGGGCTTATGCAAATTACTTCATTTCTATTGCGTCAAGTTTCAAGAGAACATGACTCGGGGCTAATTCTAAGCGCTTGTTGCATATTGCTAATAGCGTGTAATCAATGAATAATTTTAGTACCCAAACGCATCAATTATCCCACAAATATTAGGTTTGCAACAAAAATATCAAGAAAATTGTTCCAGTTCATAGGACAGAAGTTGATTATTTACTTGTTTCATAATCTATAACCCAAAATCAAGCTAGATTATTTTTATTCATAATTGGAATGATATTTGATATTTAAAAGAAAAAAAATAACCGTAAAGTATATATGCCGGGGTCACCTTACAATAAATTTAGCTAGCCAAGGCAAAACGTTAATATGGCCGGGGCCATCTTGTTTAAAAGGCCTATTTTTTACTCCTCGCTGTTCGGTGGCTAAACCCAATGTAGGGAAAGGCTGGAGATAAAAACACGCCCTCGCCATAACCACGGCCCACCCGGTTTGGTCGCAGCGTCCGTAGGCTCGCGTTCGCTAGTTACATTTTGCAACGCAAATAGAACTTCTACTATTCCGCTTGGACACGAGAACAGCTTACGTTTGAATTTTTCGGCCAATTTTTGATATCGATTCACTTTAAAGGTAAATATACTTTTATTTTTTATGGGCTTTTTATCATTTATGAAATATTACGTTAAAATATTGAACTAGCTTTTGCATATTTTCAAATTTAAAAACGGCTAACAGGTATACCTATAAATTTAAATTTGTCGAAGCTGTGTTTCTACGAAGACTAACAGTTCAAAAGAACACCTAAGGAAACGTTTATGGTAATGTAGAAATGTGTGTTTATTAAAAATGTTGTACATGTACTTTGAAATACTTCTCTGTTCGTTGTATGTGAGAGAAGGGAATGAAACTATTTTGTCTGCTCACCCTCTGTAAGATAAACCCACCATATGGCATTGGCTGGCAAGGTAGGGAAAAAAAGCGTTTAAAATAGAGGGGAAGGGAGGACACGAGGGTTTTTTCTTTGAAAATATAGACATTATTTTGATGCAATGGCCCACTAGCTTGAGATGAGGGTAGTATACAATACTGCCAAGGCTTCATCGTCTGAAACAAACTAGAAAACATGTAGTTGAATCTAGAAATTTTTATGTTTAGCCAGACTTGTTAGGCGTCTTCCGGCGTTGAAGCTGAGCGGGAAAGAAAGCGCTTCCACTCTGTAGGGGCCATAAGGCTTACGCGTTAAGGCGGATGCCCACTAGGGTCGCTCGAAATTTCGCGTTCGCTTAAAACGCGTTAACGCGGATGTAGTTCAAGCGTTTCACGCGACAACCATTCACACTGGAATTTTGCTTCCCCCTGGACTCACGCGAAAATAAAGGGTAATTTTAATTTTGAATGAAAGAAAGGGGGGGCAAGGTCAAAATGGGTTAGGGAAATTTTACTGAAAAGAAAGCAACAAGGGGACTTTCACAATTTGTTAGTGGATCTCAAGATTTAGGATCACAAGGGTAGATTTTGCAAACGCTTAAACCGGGAATGTCATCGTATTCAATGGCTCATAATGATAAAACTATTTCAACTATTTACGTATGACCCTTGGACACCTTTGAGGCTAATTTGGAAATGGTCGGCCCAAAAATGAAAAAACAAAAGCCTAGGGTGTGCATTAAGGTGGGTGTTGTATAGGAACGAGTAATTGAAAATCGCGCCACTCTTTTGACAGTATCACCTTGCCCGAATGTTTCTAGGGGTTGTTACAGGCTAGAAACCTTTCGTACTGAAAATTAAATAGTAATGAGCTCAATATGGCTCTACCCAAAGGCTTTAAGTAGATAATATTCACTCACTAACAGTATTCATAGCCAATGCAATTCCGAAGCGCTTATCTTTTGCGGTGATTTTGATGTTTAAAATTATCAATTCTTTAATTAATTTACGTCAAAATCCATTTTAATCCAAAATCTGATAACAACGAAGGCCACTGAGTGATTTTTCAAGTTTTATTAGAAAGAAAAACGCGGAAAAATTCATTTTTCACCAATCATTCCGCGCCATATGTCGCTTATATTTTCGCGCGCGAACTTACGAAAATAGGAAGCTGCTCAAATTTCGCAAGTCGTCAGCATGAACGCGTAGAAATTCTCGAGCGACAAGTCTGCACCGATTTGCACATGCGCATGCGCACGCGAAACTTACACGCGACGCCAGGGGGCATCCGCCTTTAGTGTTACGTTAGGGTTACGAAGCGGTTATGGAAAAGAAAAAGAAATTACTAAGTATCTAAACAAGCTAATAACTATTATTTAGTATGATAATCTTTCTTATTATACATGTAGTTTTAAAAAATTAAAAAGTATTCTTAGTTTGAGATTAGCCCGTAATTTACCAGATACCGTGCTAAATTACCGTATTTTTACCGTATATAACCGGTAACAAACGGATGACTTACCACCGAACGGCGAAAATTTTAAAACAGCTATGTTCACGTACCGTTTTCGCGGTATTTTTTTAATTTTTGGGAAACACTAAAAGGTTATTTGGCAATAAATTTTATTTTTTCATATACGGTAGTTAAACATGCCCCACCCCCTAACAATACGGTATACTCTGTGTACAACAAACTAAATTAAAAATTGTTTTCTTGTTCAGAATTCAATATGTATCTGTGTTCGATCTGTGATGTCAGAAGAGTTTCTATTGCCAAGCTTCTGGCACACTACAGAAATTTACACTTCCAAAAGTCTAATCTTACAATAAGATGTACTTTGGGAATTTGTTCAGAAACATTCAAGAAATACAATTCTTTTAAAAGTCATATACAGCGCAAACATAAAAAAGAATTGAAAGCAAAGAATGTTAGACCGGAAGCTGATATTCATTTAGAAAATGTAGAAGTAGAGAATCATGAAGTTGAAGAAGTTTATCATGATTTGATTGATAATGAAATTACCAATCGTCAAGATATTTACTGAACATGCGCAAAAATATGGCTCTTATGATTTTGAAACTTAGAGAAAAACATTTACTCCCGCGTTCGGTAGCTATGAGCATTGCCAACGATGTTGGAATAATAGTAGAGAATGTTAGAGATTTATGTGCAAATACTGATCCCACTGAGATTCCCGAAATTGAGGTTTTAACTGACGTAATTAGAAGCGACTATAAATTGAATGATTTTTGTAAACAGGAGCTAGAACTGTTGCTTCCAGTAGAATACAATTTGGGGGAAATTATAGGAATGGGAAGAACTATAGAGATTCTTTTCAGTATATAAGTATTTTGTCCGTACTCCAGAGGCTATTAAAATGCAATGACATATGGGAAGAAATCCAGAAAAACACTAGACGGGGAAAAACGTTCTAACATACTTTCTGATTTTAATGATGGAGATATATTTCTAAATCACCATTGTTTTAAAGGTGACAATTCGTTATTACGAATACATTTATATACTGATGAGTTAGAGTTAGCGAATCCACTTGGCTCAAAGAGAGGGAAGCATAAAATTTCCGTATTTTATTTTGTTCTTGGCAATTTACCTACAAGGTTTAGAAGTAAATTAAGTAATATTTATTTAGCCATCGTTGCACGTTATAAACACGTTGCAAATAAGATGTATGGTTATAAACCTATAATCGAGCCTCTGATTCAAGATTTGATCAAACTGCAAACTCAAGGAATTTATGTAAAAGAAAGAGGCGTAGTTGTCAAAGGTTCTTTAGCCTCAATATCCGGGGACAACCTTTCATCACACCTATTAGCGGGTTTCCAGCAAAACTTCTCAAAGGGAAGGATTTGCCGTCAATGTATGGCAACGAGGGCAACTATTTCTGAAAAGTGTAGGGAATCAGATTATCAATTACGCAATGAAGCTGGCCATTTATATCATATTAATGCAGTTCTAGAAAACAGTGACAATGAGACCATTTATGGGGTAAAGGAGAAATCGCCTTTTCTGGAAATTCCAGGATTTCAAGTTATGGAAAGCTTTCCTCCTGACATTATGCATGATATATATGAAGGAGTAGTACCTCTCATCATGAAATTAGTTTTAGCTGGTCTTATCACAGCCAATCTTTTCACTTTTGACCAAATGAATGACATATTATCTGATTTTACTTATGGATCTGAAGACATGGTGAACAAATCTGGCATCTTTACAAAGGCCATGATTTTTAAGGATAACAATTTAATTGGCTCTGCGGCTCAGAAATGCTCTTTGTTTTACATGTTTCCATTTTTATTTGGTCCTCTTGTTCCTGAAGGGAATGCTCACTGGGATCTTTATTTAAAATTGAGGGAAATACTAATGTAGTGGTTGCCCCAGTTGTAAATAGACTTTGGTTAGGGAACGCTAGTGATTTAATTGAAGAGTTTTATTGCAAACTTAAGTTGTTGGCTCCAGATAAATTCACCCCTAAAGTACATTACCTAGTCCACTATCCTCGTTAATCATAAAATATGGACCTCTAAAGAGACTAGCATGCTTTAGATTCGAAGCTAAGCATCAAAATCTGAAGGTACTGGCCAGTAGAAGTCGTAATTTTACGAATATTGCCAAAACTATAGCCGAACGACACCAGTATGCCCAGTGCCACGATTTGAGTGAAGGAAGCGGTCTTCAGATGACAACCAACAAAAAAACGTTCAAAGTGTATTATTTTCCTCATTACCATATGATTTAAAATTAAAAATTAGAGAGTGCAATTATCTCAATGTAGATACAGAAAACCTAAGAATTTGCAAAGCCAAGAAATTAGATTTAAATCAGTTTCGTACAAACCATGTTCATTTAAACACTAATTTAGTTCATGGTGAAGAGATTCCCATGTTTATAAAATTGCGCATATTCTAAAAATTGATGAAATTTGGATTGTATGTGGCAAGATATTTTGCGCGGAAACATTTTGCTCTCATCTAAATGCTTACCAAGTTAAAGACACTAAAATTTGAAAATAATCCAACCCGGCGACGAAGTAGACTATTCCGCTATGAATGCTTATAATATTAATTCTAAAATGTAATCAGTTTAAGGTATAACCTTTGTATTTAGTTGTTCTTAATTGTACAACACAAAATGTAAATACAAATTACATTCTTAAAATTCATTTTAGCCAAAATTTACTTTTCATATTGTACTAAAATGTAAAAATTAGGCTACTAAGCTATTGCGTGAAATTCGACGAAAGACGGAAGGAAATCAACCTGGCTGAGCCATTCACAATTGAAAACCTAGCGCAAAAGATTAAACCACCACTTTCAAAAAGGATTTCACTGTCATTCAGATACATTCTGAAAAGTGGAATCAGTTTATCGACATAGATAGTGATTCTGAAGAGAGTCCCCCCGATGGAAGTCACGAAACGTGGTTGGCAAATCTAACGAAAAGAGGTCTCCATCCACATCTTCTAGGTAAGACATAAATATATCTTATTGTTTCTTAAGGTAAGTACTGATATCCCTTAATTAGTGTCACTGACACTTGAGTAATCCAATTGCCGAATAACTGATGATCCTCGACCATTGATTATGAAACCCACCAACCTCAAAATGCCGCAGAGTTCCACTCTCATATAACGTGCCGAAATTACCACATCATAATACAAAATTTTTGATGACAAAATCCGATCGTTTTTAGCGTTAAATACAAACTGAAATAGTTTCGTATGTTATACGAGACTTAGCCGCTATACGCTGTAAGTAAAGAACCTGAAAGTTTATGTCCTTAAAATCATCATTCTTTCCAAAAATAATTTACTGATTATATTTACAATTTTCAAGAT